>JAJLVW010000100.1:0-15042 GCA_030570535.1 Starmera pachycereana
TAATAAGCTAATAATAAAGCAAAAAAAAAAAAAAAACAAAAAAACAACCCCCAAACGATGTATAGATTAAACGATCTTTTTAGATATATATATATAATTTTGAATGATATTTGTGATAAAAATTCAGATTAAAAGGGTTCAACTAGATAATCAAAATCTATTGAACCCATCCAAAATATTCTTCTTTAACCCAATTGGACTATTATTAATACTAAAATTTTGATAATTTGAAATCAAATTATTATTATTATTATTATCTTGATTAAAAGTTGAAGAAATTTCATCTTTGAAAAATTCTAGAACTTTAAGCAATGAATTGTTTTTAGATAACTCGTTGTGTTTCTTTAACTTGGCCTCCCAATTATTATTGATTAAATAAATGACAGTATGATTAGAATCTTGATTTGAATTTAAAAATTCTTTTAAACAAATACACCAAGTATTTGAAATTTGTTCATATGCCATAATTTTAAGATAATTGTTTGATAATGACTGGAAATTTGGAAGTTTATGTAGTAATGATGTAGCATAATCTAAAAATTCTAATGTATTGATTGGATTTGATTCAATTGGTGGTAAAAATTGTAAAATATAATCAGATAATGCATTTAAAAAATCTTCAATCAATGGTTTAACTCGAAGGTATGCATATTCCGACGTTTGATCAACTTTATATGGCAACGAATCCAACACAGATTGAATTTTATTCTCAAGAATTGAAATTGATGCAGAAATTGTTGGTTTGGGGGAACATTTATAAATATCTTGAGTTAATTCTGGGTGTAAATTTATCAAGTTTGTTAATAATGATTGTAAATTTGACTTGTCTAATACTTCTATTATTCTATTTGGAGGTAATGGTTGACCAATGATTCTAGGAACTTTGGATTTTTTATTAATTGAAGAGTTACTATTATTATTATTATTTGATAATTGATGTTTAGCAACACGGAACTTGTCCTTTTTATTTGTTAGAGTGGCAATATTGTGATATTTTCTAATTGGAGGCGAGTGCGATTCATATGACTGATCCAATTCTTCATCACTATCAACACTATCATGGATTCTTTTCTTTAATTTTGAGTTGTTGTTTGAAATTAAATTGAGTGTTTGCTTGGCCTGTGCAAAAGCAAACCCTGTACTTTGCTGAGAAACAGTAATCTCTTCTGGCACTTTAGGAGTAAACCCCCATGAGAAAGAGCTAGGAAGCACCGAACTCATATTTCCTTTTTTTTTTTTTTCCCTTTTTGCCACACAATAATAAAACAAGGAAAACCGGCTCTGATGATGTTTGAAAACCCGCTAAAAAATATTCCCAGTAAAACACAGCTCGTGAATCACAATGAAACAGCAACAGAAGCAAGAAAAAAAACGCTTTTTAAAACTGGGTTTTGAAACTTCAAAATCCTCAAACAAAATTTCTCTTTTTTCTACAATTTGTGATTTTTAGGAATTTTCAAAACAAAATAAAAAACTTACCCGGAAATTATTGATTTTTAATTTAAACTTGTCAAATTGGTGAAGATTAAAAAGCAACACTTGTTACACTGTTGGTTGATACTTATTACTGTGTCTAGATGATTAGTCCTATGAAAAAAAACAGAAAAAAAACAGAAAAAAAACAGAAAAAAAAACAGAAAAAAAAATTATTTCAATTTCAATTCATTATATTATCTTACACTTTCATCTATCTAAAACTCATAACTTCTCTCTGTGTGCCTCTATTTACTACGAAACAACGTCACTTCAGACTGCTTGAAATACCTTCTCCCATCCTCATCAATGATAATCAAACTCAAATAATTCTTCACACTAAAAGAATTCGTCTTAGTTGTGGGTGTCAGGTCGTAACCTCCCAAAAACATTCTAATTGGAATAGTTTCACCTTTCGCTGGAGACCCATCCATAATCTCGTACCTGATCGTACTGGAATCAGTAAGCTGGTTTGGTGTGGTTCCAACTGTTTCTCTGGTTATTATACAAATCTCCATGTGTTTGATCTTCAATCTAGTAAGCAAGAAATAAATTCTTCCCACCAGTACATCTTTCAAACTATAAGTGGATTTGGAATACTCAAATTCAATGTGTAAACAATTCTCTATTCCGATATCCAACTTAATGGATTTTTTGATATCTGTTGGTACATTATATAAATACACCCAGAACTTCTTGGACTTCACAATATCTGCACTTTTTCTCATCACAGTCACCTTCACGTAGTAAGAAACACTCACGTTCTTACCCTTATAACTTTCATAACGTTTCTCAACATCTTTGAAATGAAATTGGTAAGTTTCACTATGTGTTAGTTCAGCAGCTGGAGACAAGTCATGACTTAGACACAAGAAATCTTCCTTGGTACCATTTGAATTCTCGATAGACCCAAACAACTGTGCTTTGATCCCAGTGTGCTCGACTTTTTTCCCATCTTTCACTCTGACAGTGACTATTCCAGACACTGATTCTCCGTCCCCATAGATAGGAAAGGACTCTTTTTTCCCCTGTACACCTTTCACCTCCACTTGTTTTCTGCTATCTTCTTTCTCCAGTCTGATTTCTATGTCCAGTGGTGATTTGAAGAACAACGACATTGTTTATTATTATTTGGTATCTTGGTCAATTTCAAAGCTTTGAACGCCAATTAAACTCTCAAGACAGCTTCTTAACCACTGCAACACAAATATCTGCTTCAGTTGCCAATTTTACAGAGTTGAATTGCAATTTTGGAATTCAACAAAGTGGCAAAATCTGTGAATTATTCAAAATTTTTCTCCTTTTATAATTAATGAAAACAGAAAAAAAAAAAAAAATTCCAATACAATTTTAAAAATTTATTGTGTCAGAAATTTGCACTTTTGAAAAGTCAAAAACCGTGGAAATTGATTGACAAAAAATGGTTGAGCTTGTTGCTAATGAACAGGAGATAACTGAAAATATGTTATCACAAAAAACCACGCCAAATGATACGGATTTGAGCGATAAGAACAACAATGAAACTGATTCTGATGATGACAACAACATTCTGAAACACCTGCAAGTCTCACGACCACCACCACCACCACCACCACCACAGAGTGATGATAATGAGAAAGAAGATGAAACAACACTATTATCACGAACAACTTTGTTTCAACCACAATTCAGCATTTTAAACGACATCAATGACTTATCGAGTTCGATTATGGGAAGATTGAAATTTAGCTATAGTGGACAAAACACTATACAGCAACACTACAACACAGATCCATTGCACTACTTAACCGAACAAGAACTATTTATCAAACAGAAATTATCAGAATTGATCTCTTTACACGAAGAACTATCGAAAAAAGGTTCAAATTCCACCAAAACATTACGTAAAAACATTCAAGAATGTTTTAATAAACTAGCATTGGTATACCAATCCAAAAATGAAATTTATACAGCACAGTACAAGGACAAGTCAGAAATCTTGTCCTCAATCAATGACATTGAAACTGATAAAGCATTACTTAATGAACAATTAAAAGAAATTGCATCTGTTGATAACGAAGAAGGATTTAGATTAAGTCAATTACAAACAAAGGAACTTGAGATGAATGCTGAAATTAGCAATATGGAGAAAAGATTAACACAGTTGAAGGATTCAAGAAAAATCTTACAAAATGAAATTCTTCAATCTCAAAGTATAATTGAAAGTAGATCTGCTCCATTTATTGAATCTTTGAACGATCTTAATTCTTTAGAAACCGGTTTAGTAAATCATTTCTTGGATAGCACAACAAACACAGAGAAACCATCAACAATCACTAAAAAATTCTTCAAGATGAATAAAACTAATATTGCCAACATTCATCCAATCTTAGAAATGATTCAACTTGAAATTAATTCCATTAAAGATAACATTACAACAACAAATTTACAACACTTGAAATCAGAAGAGAGTTCAGTTGTTTGGAATGATATCTCTTTAACTCTCCAAGATTTTGAGAAAAAATTGTCATACTTATTATCTTCATCATCTTCCACTTCATCAAAGGAAGAAATTAAACTTCAAATTGAATTCAATCTTCAAAACACTTTGAACCAACTTAAATCTCAGAAATCCAATTTTAAAAATATTGATCCTCAATTATCACAACTATTCAACACAGAAATATCAACATTAACAACTGGATTAAATTTAATCGCCGGTAATAAATCACTACCACCGGAAACAACAACAACAACAACAACAACAGCAGCAGCAGCAGCAGCAGCACCATCGCCACCACTAATAGTCACTAAAAATAATAAATTATCTACACCTGATTTCATATCATCGTCACCTCCTCAAACTACATTAGCTACATCACTTGGGAATTTTGATCCAATCTCTAAGAAGTTTAAATCAAGTTTGAATAAATCAAAAAAAAATGATTAGCATTTGCTATCACATATGTACTACAAAAATAACTTAATAATAATAATGAATTAATGCATAATGAATTGTTTATCTATTTATATGTAATCTATGAAAAAGACTAACTTAATGAGGTCTTCTTCTTGAAGGAATGAAAACACTTCCTCCATTTCTCTTATTTTTTTTAGAATAAGAACCTGGTGCTTTTGGTAATATTCCAGATCTATGTGGCTGTGATGTACTTGATCTTGAATTATTTGAGTTGTTGTGATTATTATAATTGATGTTATTAGAATTATAATTACTGCTTGACTGAACAGCAGGTAATGATGAACTTCTTGATGGTTTCAAATTAGAATAATTGTTACTGTTGACTGGTGTTGGTGAAGCGCTTGAGACAATTGTTATTGGTTTCTTGCCAAAAACTGGCTTCTTATTAATAAACACTGAATTTGATTTCGGTCCAGTTGGTGGTTTTTTTGTTCCATTTGATGATGAATTCAAAGGTTTCATAACTCCACTAGATGATGGTTTTAAAATGCTTCTTGAAATGTTAGGTGAATCTTTCTCAGAGGTAGACGGAGATGATGAGTTTGAATTTGAGGTTGAGCTTTTATCATCTTCATTTGATTCAGAAAATCTAACTTTCTTAGAAGGTGGAGAAATATCTTTTTCAGATGTTTCAGATTCAGTTTCTCTTGTACGAGAACCATCCACATCTTTTTCAATCTTGTTATTAACACCAGCACCTGAATTATTAAACATGTTTCTTTTCTTTGCATCTTCAATCAAATCAAACCATAATTCATTTTTAACCAAACTATCATGATGGCCTAAAATCCATAACGAAGACTTCGCTCTCGTTAAAGCAACATTCATACGACGATAATCTCTTAGAAATCCAACACCTGGTTTACTTGGATCTGCCCTAACACATGACATGATAATAATTTCCTTTTCTTGACCTTGGAACCCATCAATGGTGTTGAAACTAATTTCTCTTTTAATGTTAATACCATATTTTCTAATGAATTCATTTTGTAATAATCTGAATTGTTCTTTATATGGTGTAATAATACCAATTTTATTAGTGAAATCCAATTTAGGGAATTTTTTGAAAAGTTCTTCAATCAAATCTAAAGCTTTGCGAACTTCTTCTCTATTAACAAATGATAAAGTTTTCATATTCTGAGATTGTTTACCTTCTGAAATGTTCCAAAATCTATAAGGTGGGAAATTAGTTTCTTTATGCCACTCTCTAGCTGTAATCTTATCCATATCTGGTCCATCTTTCAATTCACCTTTATAAAATTTGAGCGATGGGAATTTACTAATTGAAGAATGCATACGATATTGAACATTAAGTAAAATTGGTTCAACATTCTTAGCCATTCTAACAAATAAACTTTGATCATAGTTAGAATCTGCAGCAATTGATGATAAAACTGTTGGAGGCAATTGATTTGGATCACCAACCATAATACATCTTTTACAACCATATCTTAACGGAATCACTGCTGATAACTCAGTACATTGACATGCTTCATCAATGATAACTGAATCGAATTTTATCCCAATATTTGCAACCATATCATGAGCAGAACCTGATAACGTTGCACAAATGATTTCTGATTCGCTCAAAATTTTAGCTTGAATGTTCTTTCTGTTGATTTCATTGGTTCTATATCTCGAGGTTTCAGCTTCACGTTCTTCATCAAGTCTTTTACTGATATCTCTTATTTCAATTTGAATTTTCCTCTTTTCATCAGATATAACATCTCTTTTAATAACTTCGGCTTTTTCTAATTGATCTTGATACTCTTTTAATTTAGTTTTAGCAACATTCAATTTCCCTAATAGTTCTTGAATATTATTTCTTGCATTTTTACTACTATCTTTTGAAGAGGATAATTGAGCTTCAACTAATTCTTCCAAAATCATATCTTTAACAGCAGAATTAATTGCATCAGTTCTTCCTAGTCTAACCAACTTTGGAATATATTTTTCACCTTTAGAGTTCATTATACCATCTTTTAAACGTAGAACCAGTTCATCAACAGCGGCGTTACTAGGAGCACAAACCAAAATTTTACGGTTTTTATTTCCTTCACCTTTCTGTCCTGGAACAACAATTGTGTTTGTAGCTCTAAAACTTGATAACATATAACCAATGATACCCAAGATAGTTTTAGTTTTACCAGTACCTGGGGGACCTTGAATCAATGAAAACCCATCTGCTTTAATCGAACAACCAATGGCTCTTGCTTGAGACTCATTAACTTTATATGTTTTTTGAACCAACGATAATTCGGAGCTTGATAATTCTTTTGGTTTATCTGGAGTAGCTGAGAAGATTTGTTCTGCAAGATTATAATATTTCAAACCATGTAAAGAAGAATACTCTCTTTCAATTGTGGTCATTTGCATAACACGCATCATCAACAATGGAACAGTTGGTGCTAAAAATGAAGAAATGGAAGAAGAACGTGTGACTCTTAAAGTAATATCCAGAGCATCACCTTTAACTCTCTTAATTTCATGAATTTTGGCAAAACAAGAGATTTTGGCGTTTTTAATATCAGAAGCTTTATTGAATTTTTTCTCAGGATTTGAATCCAATGCTAAAACAACCAAATCAGAATCATTGAATTTATATTCATTCATTTCATTTTTTGTGATTGAAACGAAAACTTCAAAAAACATATTAGTCGATGATTTAGAAGATATTTGAGTTTTCAAAGGTTTCTCAGATTCTTTAGTTCTGGAACTAACAATACCTTGCCAACATTCTAATAATAACAAAGGTTGATAAGTGTTAATATAATCTTGTGAATTGTTAAATTTATCACCAACTGATTTATAAACAGGAGGTTCTTGATCCGGATAATCTTTACCATGATTATAAGACCATTTCAAAATAGTGTTATATAATGGCTCCAATTTGACATTTAATCTTAATCTTGAATACTCTTCTTCTCTTCTTTTAGCTTCTTTTTCTCTTTTTCTTCTAGCTTCACGTAAACTTGCCTCGTTTTCAATAACAGTAATACCAACAGAGTTTTGAACTTTTTTTGGTCCAGTACCAAATAATGCATGAGGACTCAAATCTTCATCATCATCTTCATCTTCCGAACTACTATCATCTTTATTTGGGGTTCTTCTTTTCGAATTGAAACCAGATGTTCCACCAGGATAAATGATTTTTCTTTCATTTAATTGTTTACGAGCTTGTTCCAAAGCTGATAATGGTAAGTTTGATTTCCTAGTGTTTTGTGCCAATTTAGGATTTCTTGATAGACTACCAAAATTATCAATTTTAAGTTGTCCACTTTTTGGTTTTGAAAGTGATGACATTGATAAAGATCCTAAAGGTTTTGAAGAAGACAATTCATCATCAGATAATACAACAACTGGAGTTGGTTCTTTTGATTTTCTTAATTCATTGGCTTCATTAACAATTTTATTAACCAGTTCTTCGTCAAGAGATCTGACTCTCAATAAAATATCTTCACATTGTTCAGCACTTAATTTATTACTATGACCTTTTGCCTTTGTAGCATATTTAGCTAACAAACTGATGATATTTGAATCGAAAGTCAATTCATAACTTGTTGCCAAATCCATAGTTTTAAAAATCAATTCAACACAAGAAGCTAATAAACCTTCATCACTTAATCTTAACCAAATAAGCATATGAGGGAAAGTATTTGTAATTTGAACAATTTGACTTTTCGAACTAAACGAATTAATAGTTTTAAAACAATCTAAAACTTGATTTGATAAATCAATTGTATCTCTTGTAAATTCAATCAATTCTTTTAAAGCGTATTTATTTGCCCAACTTAATGTTCTATCAAAGACAAAATCAAGGAAATTCCACAACACTTTCCAAAAAATCAGTAAATGTTCTTTTAATCTTGGAGTAAATTCTTCAGATTTGAGAAACAACCCATCATTTTTATTATTCAATCCATAAATGACATCAGTTAGAACTTTAACTGCTCTTGGACATGGTTCAAAAAATTTGATTGCTGTTAAATTTTTAAGATTGTTATTAATAGCTTCAATACAAGCTTCCATATTATTACTTAGAAGTTCATGAACACCTTCTAATCTCCCAACAACATCAAAAGTTTGATATAAAACATCAACTGCAGATTGATATAATTCAGTGTTTGATGAAAAAATACATGACCAAAACCCATTCAATGCCTTTTTATTTGATAGCATTTGTTTTGATTGTTTAATATCAACATCACTTAATGCTAATAAAAATTGTTTGATTAAACCTAAAAATTCATTTGATTCTGCTTCTTGTCTACCAGAACCTGGATATGGACTAATACCAGAAACATTTTCCAATGAGCATAAGATTTGGAAAGCTAATTCTAATTCCATTGAAAAATTGGTTTTAAATAAATTCTTCAAGAAATTAGGATTGAATTTCAATTCAACAATTGGCCTAAATTCAATTTTGGGTTGATCTTGAGGTTTTAAGTTTGGATCTGGACGAATATCATAAGAGTTTTCAGCTAAAAGAGAAATATCAAATCTTAAAGCTTTACAAACTAGTTCAATAGCAGTGACTTGAACTGCAGAATTTTTCAATTGATCATTTATATGATCTGAAAATATGACAGCTTTACCAGCAGCATAGTTTAGAATTGATCCTAACTTTTGATCAAAAGCAACTCTTGAATCACCTCTAATTAGTAATTCATTTTTGAAAGAGGGTGAATATAATTGATTTGGCAATTCCAAAGCCATTGATAAATGACGACAAGCTCTTTTATAAATTGATGCTCTATTTGATTCAGGTAGATCTGGTTCATTATCAGTGATACGAGTAAATTTGATGAATAATTTGTTTAGTGATTGTTGTCGTTGTGATACTGTTAAGCTTGCTAAAAAAGGTTCAATCCATGAGACTAAATCCACTAATCTTGCTGTTGGATTTAACTCATCTTGAGGTATGATTTCATTTGGAAGTAAACTGAGGTTTTTGATGTAATGTGGGTTCCCAAGAACAGAGTCCAAGACGTTGTAAAAAATGAAAGGATGAATTCTTTGCCAGTATTCTTGGTTAATTTCTAATAAAATGTATCTAAGAAATCTCAAGACATATGGCAATGATTTATCTGGACCTGACATGATGTGTTTTTGTAGTAGTTTTAGCATTGAACAGGTTTCAAAAGGTAGTGACTGTTCTATTATGGCCAGTATATCTGAAGAATCAAAATTTTTAATTATTGAAGTGGCATTGAAGCAACTAACAATTGCAAGCATGTTTCTATAAAACAATTCTAAAGAATCTTCACTAAATTTTTCAGGTCTTTGCACATCTATCAAATGTATTTTAAATTCTTCCAAACATTCAGAAGTTGGTGAAGGTTTATTAAATCGTGGTTGTTTAGCTTCTTTTTCATCACCTTCATTCTCCAAATCTAATTGAGCCTGTTTAGCCATTTCTTCGTCTAAATGTGTTCTGAGTTTTGCAATCATTTGGAATGCCCATTTCTTTTCCACGCTATTGCCTTCAAATAACAAAAAAATGATACCAGGAGCCACCACTTTTATCTCTTGAATGAAATAATGGTTCTTAACCAATAATCTATAATGGAAATCATCAAACAATTCTCTTAATTGACGATTGACACGAAGCATACCAGGACCACAAAGACACTCTCCAAAACACAAGAGTAACGGCAGTGGCACTTCAGCTGGATCGCCATTATTTCTATACTGTTGGAATAAGTTTGCAAATCTTGTATAAAGAGCATCAGCTTCCCATGTTAGCACGATATTATTGAATTTTTCAACACCATGGGCATCAGCACCTTCTCTTTTCAAAAACCTTTCAGTCAGTTTGGCTCGACCTCTGTGGAACATTCCAACACATTTCAAACAACTGGATAACGATGTTTCATAACCTTGCTTGATCCAGGGCAGAATATCTTTGACTTCTTCTTGACCTAAAGAGAAAAGAATAAGTAAATGTACTGCAGGATTGAACATTTTGGCATCACAGAACCAGTGTTTATTGTCATTTCTGGCACTAAGATAGTTGAGAGATTGTTGCAATGCTTCTAATTGTAATGCATTGTCTTCTGGAGCAGCATGCGACCGTTTGAGAAGCTCTGAAATCGCCACAAATTCAGCGTCTCCGTTGTCCTGCTGCTGCTGCTGCTGCTGCTGTTGCGGCGGCGGCGGCAGTGGTGGAGGAGTGGCACTGTAGGACATAACTGGTCGCTGATATCTAGTAGTAAGTCTCTTGCGCACAAATTAAATGTGGAATTCGAAATGACGAAAAAAAGAAATAGAGTGTTTTGAGAACGGTTGGAAAACACAATCTGCACAAATAGATGGCGTAGAGCACGATAAAACAACTTTCAAAGCTTTTGAAGCAGCTAAAAACAGCGTTTCAAAGCGATTTTTAGAAGTTTTTTTGCCTTAAAAATTCGACACAAATTGTGTTTTTTTTTTTTTTTTTTTTTTTTTTGCCTTCTTCAACAAATTTATAAGTCGCGTTTTGAAAATGTTGCAAAAACGTTGATTTTTGACGAGTTTTTGGTGGTTTTAAGCAGCTTTAGGAATTGAGTTGAGTATTGAGAGAATGAGAAGTGTGTAGAGTGGGATGTGTGAGCTTTTTCAGCCAGAAACTTGAATGAGAAACAAGTGAATTTAACAGATTTAAAAGTGACACATTTTGGTGTAATTTGTTTTTAATAATTATCATGGGTTAAATACGTGTTTCGATGAATTAAAATGATGGAGATGAGATAATGGGGTGGGGAAATCATGCTTATAGTGTTTTACTAGGTTTCAACTCCATTTGGAATTGAGATAATTGACATATTATGGGTGTGGTATTAATACAGGTTAGTGATGGTTTAAATCTTCAAGTATGAGCTCAACAAAGATATACCCAATGCTAACCTTTTATTTCTGTATCACTTTATAACCAAGAACTTTTTAATCTTTTTTACCTGCTCAATTGCAGAAGTTGGTATCATCGGTCGACCAATTGTCAAATTAAAACCGTCATAACATGCTCAATTCCAGTCATATCTCTACCAAAAAAAAATCCGCGCATCTCCCCATTGCTTTGCTCTTACTATGCCGCTATTCAACCCAACAAAATCAGCTTCATTTTTTTCTTTAAATCTCTAAAATTCCCATTTTTCATTTTAATACAAAATTCCTCAAATCGCAAATTTCACCTGTAATAAAAATAAACAAACTTTCTTTCTTTAGCAACTTCAAGCAAATTTAACACTACAAAAACCATTTGTTGAAACTACAGAGAACACATCAGAACATGAGGTATGTCCATCCTGAGCACACTGCACTCCTCCCCCTGGTTTCAAACCATTAAAACCCTGTTTTTCTCTCATCCATTATTCTTTACTAACGACCAACCAGTGGGAAATTCGTCCGTGCCTCCAAATTCCGCCATGTTTATGGTCAGCCATCCAAAAAAGAACTTTGTTACGACAATATCAAAGTCAGCACCAATGCATGGGACTCTAATTTAATTAAAGTTCGTATTTCTTTAACAATTTTGCTACACAGATAACTAACTTTTTTTTTTTTTCCCTTAATATTTAGGCCAATGGTAAATACGTTTCAGTCAATTGGAATGCCTCTGGCGGTGGTGCATTTGCAGTGATCCCAGTTGATGAAGTCGGAAAAGCTCCAGAGAAAGTCCCATTATTTAGAGGTCATACAGCCACTGTTTTAGACACAGATTTTAATCCATTTAATGAAAATATTATTATCTCTGGTTCTGATGATAGTAAATTAGGTGTTTGGAAAATCCCTGATGATTATTCATTTATTGATTATTTAGATTCAAATGGTGATCCAAAAGATATTGCTCCAGTAGCTTTATATACGGGACATAAAAGAAAAATTGGTCATGTTCAATTCCATCCAACTGCTGAAAATGTTGCTGCTACATCATCATTGGATTATACAGTGAAATTATGGGATGTTGAAAATGGTAAAGACAAAATTACTCTGGCTCATAAAGACTTAGTCACGTCATTCACATTCAATTATAATGGTAATTTATTAGCAACAACTTCAAGAGATCGTAAATTAAGAGTTTGGGATATTAGAGCAAATAAAATTGTTAGTGAAGGTGCTGGTCATTCAGGTGCTAAAAACTCAAGAGTAGTTTGGATGGGTAACTCTGATAGAATTGCCACTACTGGATTTGATAGATTATCAGATCGTCAATTAGGTGTTTGGGATTCATCAGATATTTCTAAAGGTCCAATTGGTGGGTTTTATACCGTTGATTCTTCTGCAGGTATTTTGATACCATTTTATGATGATTCAACTAATATCTTGTATGTTGGAGGTAAAGGTGATGGTAATATTCGTTATTTTGAATTTCAAGATGATGAATTATTTCAATTATCAGAATATCAATCGATTGAAGCTCAAAGAGGTTTAGCATTTGCACCAAAAAGAACAATGAACGTTCAACAAAATGAAGTTGCTAGAATTTATAAAACTGTTAAAGATAATTTAATTGAACCAATTTCATTTATTGTTCCAAGAAAAGCTGAAGTTTTCCAAGATGATCTTTATCCAGATGCACCATCTAATAAAGCAGCATTAAAAGCTGAAGAATGGTTTTCAGGTAAATCCGTTGATGGTCCAATTTTATTTTCAATGGAATCATTATATGATGGATCAGAACCAACTTTCACAGCATCAGAAGCTAATAAACCAAGCAAAGTTGAATCCACTTCAGAACCATCAACTCCTCTAAAACTAGAATCTTCAAAAGAAATTGAATCACCAAAAGAAACTTCGCCAGCTTTTAATGCACCAAAAACTAAAGTTGATGATTTGTTACAAAAAGATGAAGTTAATTCATTATTACAAAAAGCTGCAGATCTTGATGAAAATAAATCAATTGAACAAGATTCAAACTGGGATGATGAAGATGATGTTGTTGTCAAGGCCAAAGAACCAATTAAAATTGAAACCAAACCTGTTGAAAAACCATCAGCTCCAGTTAAAGAAGAACCAAAGAAAGTTGAAACCATTAAACCAGCAGAACCAGAAGTAGTCAAATCTGAACCATCAAGTGCTGCCACTTGTACAACTGATTCAAAACCATTGACTTTAAAAGGTTCAATTGAAAAATTAAGTTCAGTCATTCTTGGTTTAGAACAAGTTATTTCAAGATTAGAAGCTGCAAATCTTGATAAAGATGAAAGATTAGCTGCTTTAGAATTGAAAATCGAACAATTAGTTAATTCTAAATAATTTTCTTATAATGATGATGATTAATTATAGAAGTTAGCTACGAATTATATATACACAATTAGAACATTTTTTTTTTATATATAAAAATAATATTATCTTTCTGAATTGTAGTGAAATCATGGAGGTTTTATATATATATATTACCTAAAGTTGCTATTCCTCTACATGGCTGAAAACAACTTTAAAATCCAATATTAAATTTCTCCGAAAATGGTTGGAATTGATCCGAAAGATATAAATAGTACGAACTGTGCACATTTCCTTTCAAATTTTCAATATTATATATATAAATAATATATAATTCAACAGTATATTTAAAAAGAGAAAACAGAACGATAGAATGTCACCATTAAAGATTGGAATTGTCGGGACTGGGATCTTTGCCACCGATACACATTTACCAGCCATTCAAAATTTAAATGAAAATTTCACACCAATTAGTTGTTTCAATAGAACAAATTCAAAAGCTCAAGAGTTTGGTGTTAAAGCTGGCATTGAATCTTCTAAAGTTTATGACACTTTAGAAGAATTACTTGCTGATCCTGAAGTTGATGTTGTTGATGCATTAGTACCAGTTCAATTCAATTTAGAAACAATTAAAAAATCAATTGATGCTGGGAAACCAATTATGATTGAAAAACCAATTAGTTCCAATTTGAGTGATGCAAAGGCAATTGTGGAATTGGCAAGATCTACTGATTTACCAATCATGATTAATGAAAATTGGATGTATTATAAAAGTTGTAAATTACTTAAATCAAGATTAAATAAAATTGGTGAAGTTATTTCATTTACTTATAGATCCACAGGTCCTTTCAATAGAACTTCTAAATATTTGAATACATCATGGAGACAAAATCCAGAACATATTGGAGGCTATTTATCAGATGGAGGTGTTCATCAATTAGCATTATTAACTGAAGTTTTAGGAGAAGTTGAAACAGTTTCTGCATTAACCAAACAAGTGCGTAAAGAATCAGGGGCAGATGATATTATGTTTAGTACAATGAAGATGGCTAAGGGAAATAATGTTATTGGTACTTTTACATATGGATCTGCATTTGGAGGGATTGAGAAACATGGATCTTTTATTATCTATGGTTTACAAGGGTCATTAACATTGGATTTTACTGCTGGGAAGAAAAGATCTATTACTTTGATGAGTGGAAGTTTTGCAGACGAAGTTAAACAAGAGGAGTATATTGAATTTGATGAGGATTCAAGTATTGTTGATGAATTTAAGAATTTCCACCATGCTGTTGTTTCAAAAGATAAATCGTTGTTAGTGGGAACACCAGAAAAAACTTTCCATCATCTAGCTGTTGTTGGTGCTGTGTTAGAGAGTTCTGGTAAGAATGGAGATCATGTTGAAGTTG
>JAJLVW010000100.1:15142-29875 GCA_030570535.1 Starmera pachycereana
AAAACCAAAAAAAAAAAAAAAAAAAAGACACAAAAAACAGAAAATCAATCTTCCCCGCCAGGAGTCGAACCTGGAATCTTCTGGTTGCAGAAGTAACTACTTATTAAATCGTAGCCAGACGCCGTGACCATTGGGCCACGAGGAACAAGATTGTTCCATGGATTGGCTGCAGTTCTGTTATTATCTGTCAGCTATCTTCCACATTTGGTAATTTTATCAGTCGGGTAACTTTGATTTTGTTGAATTTAAATTTTGTTAAAGAATATTAAAGAAAGAAATTTAACTTTTTATATTTAGAATAATCAACAATCCAACAGTTGATTTACAACAGAGAGTTGAAGATGTCTAATAAAGAAGTCGCTGCTCAAATCATACATTTTTTGAAACAAAGTGCTGCTAAAAAAGAAGTCTCCGAAGACTATCTTGAATCTATCGATGTTGCCATCGATTGTATCTCTGATGCTTTTGAAATCAATAAAGACGATGATTCTGTTGTTCAATCCGTGTTTAAAGGCCAATCCCTTAGTGAGATCTTAGAATCAGTTAAATCAGGCAAATTTACAACTCCAATCAAAGAAACTACTACTGCTGCTTCTTCTTCTTCTTCTTCTACTACTGTTGAAGAAATTGATGCTGATACTCTTTCTAAAGCTGAATCCTTTAAACTAGAAGGTAATAAAGCAATGGCTGCTAGAGATTTTCAATTAGCTGTTGATAAATATTCAAAAGCTCTGGAATTAACTCCAAAAAATGCAGTTTATTTATCAAATAGAGCTGCTGCTTATTCTTCATTAAGAGATCATGAAAATGCAGTTGCTGATGCTAAAGCTGCTATTGAAGTTGATCCTTCTTATGCTAAAGCATATTCAAGATTGGGACTTGCCTCTTATGCTTTGAATAAACCAAAGGATGCTTTAGATGCTTATAAAAAAGGTTTAGAAGTTGAAGGTGATTCTCCTTCTGAAGCTATGAAAAAAGGTTATCAAACTGCTAAAAAAAGAGTTGAAGAACAATTAGATTTAGCTACTACATCTGAAACCTCAACTCCAGCTCCATCTGAATCAACTTCAACTTCAACTTCAACTCCAGCTGGATTTCCAGATTTATCCTCATTACTTGGTGGTGCTGGTGCTGGTGCTGGTGCTGGTGGAATGCCAAATTTTGCAGAAATGTTGAATAATCCTCAATTAATGCAATATGCTCAACAAATGATGCAAAATCCTTCTGCTTTATCTAATTTAATGTCAAATCCTGCTATTCAACAAATGGCAAGTCAATTTGGGTTAGGTGGTGAAAATGGTGCTGGGCCAGATTTAAGTAGTTTATTAAATAATCCTGCTTTACAAAATTTAGCTAATAGTTTTGGTGGTGCAAGAAATAATAATAATAATCAAAATAATAATAATAATAATCAAAATAATGGAAGCTCAAATTAATTAAAAAAAATTTCAAGTTGTGTTTATAATTGCAAATTTTGTAAAATATCCTTATCCTTATCTTTATCATTTATATATATATATATATATATATATATATTATTGATTACTTAAAAATCCCCATCATCCTGCATTAATTATAGATTTCAAATCTTTTAAATGTCGTTCAATCATCATTTTTTTAAACCCAGTTGATTGAATCTCAAATTTAACATATTTTTTAATTAAAATTTTAATAAAAATTGATTTAAAATTTAAAAAATTATTGATTTCTAATGCAATTAATTCATGATTTTTTTTAATTGATTGATAAATTTCCAACATTTTAAATTTTTCATTTTGAAATTTTTTATTTAAAAATTTCTCATTTTTTTTTCTTGTTGAATCAATTAAATTATTTAAAAATGATGATTTTTCTTTAATATCCATTTTTTTACCACTTTTAAGTTTAATACCTAATTGTGAAACTAAATTTTCAAATGATTCTTGATTATCCAAAATAAATTTCGTCATTTTATAGCTCTTAAATTTATAATTAATTTCAATTAATAAATTAAATTTTTCACAAATTTCAGTAATTTGTTTATTAATAAATCCATTACAATTTTTAATTAATTCATCCGTACTTAAAGATAAATAAATTATCATATCAATAATCTCTTCATTTTTACCAGAAATATTATAAGAATCTTGGAAAATATCAATTAAAAATTTTAATTCTAAATTATTTTCTTTGGAAAATTCCATAAATTTTGAATTTTTATTTAAATTAACCAAAAAATAATCTTCAACTTCTTGTTTTTTTAAAACATCAAAATTAATAATTTTAATTAATGTATCAAAATTAAATTTTAACTTATTTAATTCTTTAATTGAAAATTTAATAAAATTCATCATATCAAAAATCTCATCAAATTTAATCAATTCAATATCAACATCAATATTTTCATCTCCAAACATTTTTGTAACATCCAGTTTATCATCATCATCTTCTCCTTCTTCTTCTTCTTCTTCCACTATCCGTCCCAATTGTTTACCAATAATTTCAGTTCTTTGGGTTAAAACTTGATTATTAAAAATTTTAGAACAGAAAAATTCCCAGATTAAATCATGATCATTAAATTGTGGAATAACTATCAAAGTTAATAAAAAATTGTTCAACAATTCAAGGATTTTATTAAGTTTATATTTATTAAATTTACCAAAATTTAATAGATTTTCAAAATTTTTTAAAATATAATTAATTGGAATGAAATTATTTGGAAATTCAAATTTAATTAATTTGAAAATTTTAATAAAATGTGATATTTTAATTTCTTTGTAAAATTCTTCTTCATTAACAAGACCATTAATCATTAACACAATTTTATTATTATTATCAATTTTAACTTTAAAAATTCCAAATTTTTTATCAACATCTTTATTGATTGGGAATTTTTCTAATAAATATAATTTTTGTAAAAAATTTAAAATGATTTCATTTTTACAATAATCAATAGCAAAATATTTTTTATCATTAAATAAATTCAATTGTAATCTTTGATCAATAACAATTTTTTTAATATTTTCAAATTTATTATATTTTGTGAAAATCATTAATGGGGAAATTGAATTGAAATTAAGTTGATTAATATTGATTCTTTCAAAAGTTAAGATTTTCTCAATCTTGTTATTCATGATATGTAACAACGTATTCCCCTTGCTATCAACATGATCACTATAATCAAACTCTGAGTTGTTAACTTTGTACCATTTTTTAACGGCTTTAAAAGTTATATCAACCAGTTCACTATAATTATTTGAATCATAACTTCTTAAAATACTAAACAATGGTGTTTGTCCATTCAAATCTTTTGCAGTCCAATCAATAAAATTCCCCAATAATGGTATTAATTTTGGAACATTAAATAAATAATGACCAATAGTTTTCCCAAATTTATCTTTGAAATTTAGATATATCACTAGTTCATCCAATGTACATGAACAAAACAATATTTCTAATAAGTCAGTAATAATATCCTCATTTTTATAATTAATTGCTAAATTCAACAATCCAATTTTTTCAACGTTAAAATCATTTAATAAATCTTCTAAAGTAAAAATCTCTTCATAATCAACAACCAATTCCCATAAATTATAATCATCTAATTGTATTGCTCTATGTAACACAGATTCTCCATTCACGTTTCGAATTTTGGATAATGAATCATACCCATCATATGAATCTAAAACTTGTTTAATTGCAACCAATTCTTTTTTGTTTAAAAGATCCCAAAATTCACCAATTTGCATAGATGTTTTATTTAATTTGATGAAATTTGTTTCATCTTGTAATAAATAGATTAAACCTTTGAAAGTTGAAAATGCATAACCAACCAACCCAGTTTCAATATCAATATTAAATGAATTAAAACTTTCAATATAAAATAAATGTAATTCAATATTTGAAATTTTAGAATTTATAAGCACAATTAATAATAAATTTAATAAATCATCTGCATCAATTATTATATCATCATGAATGTTTGATAATTTTTGTACTGTTGATACTAAAACGTCAATTTTTGATTGACAATTTGTCTTAAATTCAAGTGTGTTTAATTCTGTTATTGCTGAATTGATTGATTGCTCTACTATTGATATCTTGGAAAGATTGTTTTGGAATTGAGAAGATGATAAGATTTTGTTCAAACTTAAATGAGTTAATTGTGATAATTTTGATGGGATTGTTGTGTCAATTGATGGATGATTTTGTATAAATTTGAATGTTGTATCATAAAGTTTGGATTCTATATAAGTTAATAATATTTGATTCAAATCTGTATCTTTTGTATAATTCATTATCAATTGAGTTAAATCTTTATTTAAATCTTGAAACATTTCAAATGATTGTTTAATAGTATCATTAAATTTTGATTTAATTTCCTCTAAATCTTGATAATTACCAAAATTAAACTGATCAAACAATAATTGATATTTTTCCATCAATTGTCTTTCTATCCCAGGAAACGTTTTCAACAATTTTTGGAACGTTATTTCATTATTCAAAATTGTGGGTATTATTATTTTTTTATTAAAAGAAATCTCTTCTTGATTAAAAGGATTTCCAATTAATGGAACATCAATCTTCAAAATCATAAATCTTTCACCTTTTTTAAAATAATCATTAAAATTATAGAAATAATCTATTCCAGTTATATTAATTTTTTTTAAAGAATTAGATCCATCTTTTAATATAATCAAATCATTTTTAATTAATACATCTTTATCATTAAAAGTTTTGAAAACTCTTGCATTCTTCATTTCTGTTGTAGTGATAACATGATAATTTAGAAACTCCTCAGTATAACATAACTCTTTAAACGTTATCCCAGTATCTTTATCAGTATAATGTAATAAAATTTCTAAAGGCGGGAGTAAAATTATAGTTCCTTCTTCCCAACAGTTTGCCAGTTTCGCATAAAACTCTTTCAATGGTGATTTTGCAGGATGTGGGTTATTGAAGATGCTGTTAAGCAATGGGTTAAGAAGAAGTGGGAGATGAGTTGGCATACTTTTTTTTTTTTGTTTTTAAGAATTTGTGGAATTTGAATCCTTGGATGCTAAAAGAGGGAAAAAACCAAAAGCCAAAAACAAAAGAGGTTATTATAAATTCCTTAAATTTATAACAGTGCTCAATAATTCAGTAACAAATCGTTAGATTTTCTAGTGTGCCACTTTATGTAATTTTAATGAATTTAATTTTGATGTTTTTTTTTTTTTTTAACTATTGAAAATTATTATTAAAAAAAAAATGAAAATAGATAATAAATAATAAAAAAGACTGGAAGAATGGCCAAAGGGAAGAACAAAGAGAAAGAAGGAGGTGAACGTAAAGCCAAATTCAGTGGAAAGAAGAATTTTGAACAAAAACATCATGCAAAGGCAGATTTCCCAACCAAACTGGCGATGTGGGTACGTTTTTTTTTTATTATTATTATCATTATTATTATTATTATCATTATTATTTCAAATAGTTTTGTACAAGTTACTGACATTACAGGATTTTGAACATTGTGATCCTAAGAGATGCAGTGGGAAGAAACTAGAAAGACTTGGTTTGATCAAAAATCTAAGAGTTGGGATGAAATTCCAAGGTGTTATTGTATCGTAAGTAATATTCTTTTTTTTTTTTTTTTTTACTTAAAGATAAAGATTAACAAAATAGACCTAATGGGAAAGGAGTTGTTTGTCCTAATGATAGAGAGATTGTGGAAACCATTGGTGTTGCAGTTGTTGAATGTTCATGGGCGAGATTGGATGAGGTGCCCTTTAATAAGATTGGAGGTAAAAATGAAAGATTGCTGCCTTATTTAGTTGCAGCTAACCAAGTTAACTATGGTCGTCCATGGAAATTGAACTGTGTGGAAGCTATTGCTGCGTGTCTTGCCATTGTTGGACATTGGGATTGGGCTCGTGATTTATTGGCTAATTTTTCTTGGGGTTTAGAATTTTTGGAGATTAATAAAGAGATTATTGAGTTATATCAACAATGTACTGACAGTGAAAGTGTGTTGAAAGTTCAAGAAGAATGGTTGGATAAATTAGAGCAAGAAGTTAAAGATAGAAAACAGCATGATGGAGAAGATTTATGGCTGCAAGGAAACAGTAATCGTGGTGGTTTTGATGATTCAGAGGAAGAAGGTAGTGAAGAAGAAGAAGAAGAAGAAGAAGTAGAGTATGATGCATTGGGAAATATTATAGAGAAGACTGCACAGCTAGAGATTGAAGAAGAAGATGAATATTCTGAAGAAGAGGAAGAAGAAGAAGAAAGCGAGGAACTGTATATAAAGAGAAAAGTATAAAGAGATTATTTTTCTTTACCCCTTCACCTCCCCCCCCTTCTATCAATTGTAGTGTAGTGTAGTGTAGTCTAATATCATCATATATCATCATAATTTGTTGATCATTAATTATGAATTCACTAAGGATTATATATTAATTAAATACCATAATTATAGGCGCAAAAAAAAAAACAAAAAAAAAAAAGTTGATATACCTAAATCTCACATTCACCACTACCCACAAACACCAACAACTTTAAACTCCTAAACAAACTCAAATTTCAACTACTCAAATATTTTCTGGTGTATTCAAAAATTGAAATTTTGACTAAATTTGTAGTTTAGTCATGTGATAAATCACGTGGTTTTTATATAAAAAACGTGAGTGGTCATGTGACTGTTTTTTGTTTATATTAAAATTAAAATTATATTTAAACTCAATTGTTTTTAAGAAGTAAAAATGCCACAATGGACAACAAACAGCAACACAATGCAGTGGACATGAAGTTTGGGTATTTTGCAACACTCATCCACAAGATAAACTTAGATTTGGATAGAGCTTATTCCAAAACAACAGATACTTATTCCAGACAGATAATAATTGAACGATGTAAACAAAACATTCGATTATTTTTCAAAGAATATAGACTCACCATTGGTACTGATATTTATCCAGTAATGAGACTTATGTTTCCTGCTGATGATAGAACTAGACGGTATGGAATTAAAGAGAAAACTTTTACTGAACTCTTGTTAAAAATATTCAATGTTAATAAAATAACAGATACTGCTTTAGAATTAAAAAATTGGAAAGCTGATTTTTGCAATAGACATAATAGTTATGTATCAATTGCAATGAAATTTATTGAATCAAGAAATATGGAATGTCAAGGGAATAATTTAACAATCACCGAATTTAATGAACAATTAGATAAATTTCATCAATTATCAATGGGTACTCATCCAGATTTACAACATTCTACAAAATCCCAACTTTTATATCAATCTTTGATCCATCTTTTCAAAATACTCAACAATAAAGAATTAAAAATCTTTATTGAAATTTTAATTCAATCACATTCAATTTTTATCCATTTATCAAAAAAACAAATTTTCCAACTTTGGCATCCAGATACTTATAATTTATATATGCATACTTATGATCTTTATCATATTTGTCAAACATTAACCGACCCTTCCAAATTATTAACCAAATCTGACATTAAAATAATTAATGGTTTACCATTTCAACCAATGTTATCTTCAAAACCAAATGTAGTCACAAGAGCTTCAGATCATGCATCCCTTGTTCGTCATTTAGGCTTTAAGTTCTACATTGAAGAGAAAATGGATGGAGAAAGAATACTTATTCATTATGATAACTATGGAGAAAATTTAAAATTTTTCACAAGAAAGGGAACTAATTATACATATCTTTATGGAGATTCGATTAATTCAATTGGATTTTCGCAATGTTTGAAAAATGTAATTAGATCAGATGTCAAAAGTTGTATTTTAGATGGAGAAATGGTTTGTTTTGATGGGTTAAGGAAAAAAATTTTACCATTTGGAATTTTAAAAGGTGTTATATTAAATGATTTACAAAGATTTTTCAGTCATCAACAAGATGATGAAATAGAATTTTGGCCACAATTTAAATGTTTTGATATATTAATGATAAATGGAGTTTCATTAATTAATTGTGCATTATTTCAAAGAAAAGATTTTTTAAATAAAATTATTACACCTAAAAATGAATTTTTTGAAATTTTAAATTATAAATTATGTTATAATGTTGAATCAATTAAAATTTCAATGAAAAAAGTGATTGAAGTTGGTTCAGAAGGAATAATTTTGAAAAAACATGATTGTAAATATGAAATTGGTGAACGTTCAAAATATTCAATTAAATTAAAACCAGAATATTTAGAAAATTTTGGAGAAAATGTTGATTTAATTATAATTGGTAAAGATCCAAGTAAAAAAACAAGTTATTTTTGTGGATTAAAAGATATTAAAACTGGAATTTTTAAAAGTTTTTGTAAAATTGCTAATGGAATTGATTCATTAATGTCAAAAAAAATTGAATCAAAACTTTCTGAAAATTGGCAATCATTTGCATTAAAACAACCAACTTTTATACAATTTGGTAAATTATTACCTAAATATTGGATTGAACCAAAAAATTCAATAGTTCTTGAAATTAAAGCAAGATCAATAAATAAACTAGAATCAAGTCGATATGCAACTGAAACAACTTTATATAATGCATATGCTATATGTATACGTGAAGATAAAGATCATACAACAGCAACAACATTACAAGAGTATCAAGGATTGAAAAAATCAAATAAACAATTTTTAAATTTAAATAAAAATCAAAATTTTTTAATTAAAAATAAACAAAAATTAATTATTAACAAAAAAAAAAAAAAAAACCCCCCTCAAGAAAAAATTTATAAAAATGATATTTTTAAAGGATTAAAATTTTTAATTTTAAGTGATGGATTTATTAATAAAATTAGAATTGAAATTAATAAAATTGAAACTATAATTTTAAAAAATGGAGGTTTAATAATTAAAAATTTAAATAAAAATAACAAAATTGAATTATCAAAATTAAGAATAATTAGTGATAAATTTACTATTGAATGTATGAATTTAATTAAACAAGGTTATGATATTTTAAAATCAAGATATATTTTTAAATCAATTAAATTTGGTGGAATTATTCCAATTGAACCAAATATGGTTTTAAAAGGAAGTGAATATTTATTAAATAAAATTAAAAATAGAGTTGATAAGTATGAAGATAGTTATCGAATTAATTGTGATGAAATTGAAATTAAAAATTTAATTAATAATGGGAATAAATATAATAATAATATTATTATTAATGGTGAAATTATGGACGAATTAAATGAATTAAAATTGTTTAATGGGATGAGTTTCCATGTTATATATAATAAACAAGATGATGATATTGAATATCGAGATTTAATATCAAATATTATTATTAATGGTGGTGAAATAGTTGATGATTGGAAAAATTGTGATTTTATATTATCACCAAATTATAATGAAGTTAATAATAATAATAATAATAATAATATTGAAATTATGATTAAACAAATTAGGAAAGCAATGAATGAAAATAATTATAAAAAAATTATTAAATATGATTGGATTAAAACCAGTTTAAAGATGAATATGATAATTGATGAAGAGAAATTTAAATTTATATAGTTTAATTAATAAATTTAAATTTAATATATTTTAGTTTAGTTATAAATAATATACACACACACCATTTCCGAATCATATAATAATGATAATAATTAAAAAAAACAACAATAACAACAAAAATAAAAATAAAAATAAAAATAAAAATAAATCCCAAACCCAAGAAAATAATAGTAATAATAATAGAAAAAAACAAAGAAAAACTAACCAACAAAAAAATTGTATTAAAACCCAAAAAAAAAAAAAACCCCAAAAAAAAAAAACCAAAAAAAAATTGGAGTAGTAAAAAGAAATGTAAATAACGAGCCAATTGTCTCAAGTTATTTTTCTAAAAAAATCCCTAAATAAACCAGTCGCTATATAATAAAGCGCCACAATGTTTACCTGAAAATTCTTAGTTTTCCTTTTTTTCTTGTAATTGGAGGGTGTTTTTTTTTTATATGTTTTTTTTATATATGTTTTTCTTTTCTTTTTTCTTTTTTTTTTTTTTCCCCTTTTCAAAACAAAAAATTTATTCAATTGAAACAAAATCATTTAAATCAAAAGTCAATGAAGGCGCATCGGGCTTAAAAGTTGACGAGGTGATGGAGGTAAGATTTTTTTTTTTTTTTTTTGATTTATTTTTTTTGATATTATTATTAATTTATTAAATAGAAAATTTTTAATGTCCTATCAAAATCCCAATTCCACTGAATTGTACAATCAATCCATATTATATCTAATATAATATCTAATATTATATCTAATATGAATTGATTTGATTAATAGGACACTAAGAATTTTCTTTTAATAATGAATAAAAAAAAAAAAATCAAAATCAAAAAATAAATGAAAAAAACCACACACACACACACACTCAATCGTAATCACTGCTGGATTACGCAACTCTTCAAAGACAAAAGAATTATCAATTGATTCAATGAAATCGAAATTTGAATTGATTTGATTGTTTTGATTTGAGATTGAATTGATTTGAATTGAAGATGGGTCTAATTGAAAGGATAAATCATTTAGATTTAAATCATTGTTGATGATGTTGTTTATTAAATCTTGTTTGGAGTTGTTGTTGTTGTTTGAAGATAAAGATTGGGGTGATGAGGATGGATGAAGTTGATTTATATCAATTTCTTGATGTTTATCTATATTAATTTGTGGGATTAAATTTAAAGAAAATTTATTTGATTGGAAAGAATAATTTGGGGAGTTTTCAATTGATAATGGAGAAGTTGAATCCAATGGTGAAGAAAAAATGAAATTTTCTTGTTGTTCATCATCCACAGTAGTAATTTGTTGATCTTGTTGTTGTTTTTGATCTTGTTGTTGATCTTTTTGTTGATCTTGTTGTTGTTGTTTTTGTTGATGTTGATGTTGATGATTTGGAGAAGAAATTGATTCTGGAGTTTTTGGTAAATCATCTTCAACATTTAAATGATTTGAATAAGAAGTAGTTGTTGAAGTAGAATCATCCATAGTTAGTTTTTTATATTGATGCAAATCAGATAAGTTGTCAATTTTTTTCAATAAAAGATTGATTTGTTTTGAATCATTATTATAAGATTGTAATAATTGTGAAGATAACGATTTGTATAATTCAAGATGTTGTTCAACTTGTGAGACATAATTTTCCAAGAATTCGACATGTTTTCTTTTTTTTTCTCTTGAAGCATGAGCTGCTTTTCTATTTCTTAAGATACGTTCAATTCTTCGTTGTTCTTTTTCTTCTTGAGTTTTAGCTCTTTTACGAGGAGGAAGGGAAGTTTTGAAGTTTTGAGGGATATCGTTCATCTTTGTAGTTGTTGTAGTTGTAGTAGTGGTTGTTGTTGTTGTAGAAGAAGAATAAAACGTGAATTATAAAAAGAAAGAAAGAGAAAAAAAAAAAGAAGGAACGAAATCAGGGGAAAAAAAAAAAAAGGTGATTTTTATATTTATATATAACAAACACCAAACTATTTTTTTGTATATAAATAGTTTTAATGCACAATGCATAGAAGAATTGATTTTAGAATTGTAGAGACTTAAGAGACTCAAGAATGTTTAGCGGGTGTTTTTGTTTTATTTTTGTTTTATTTGAGTAAGACTTGCAGTCTTGTTAGTCTCTCATTGAATATAAAATTTGTGGCTGTGATGAGACTCGGTGGCAAATAGTCTTGAAAATTCAAGTCTTTTTTTTTTTTTTTTTTTTTTTTATCAATTAAATTTTAATTAGTTAGAAATTAGAAATTAGAAATATTTAGCAGGTGTTTTTTTCTAAATTGGAAGTTCTTTGAAGGGAGAAAATCGGAAATTGAGAAATTGAATTTTTAATTTTTTTATATGAATAGAAAGAACAATTAAGAATTATATAATAATAAAATAACATAACAATAAAATAGAATAAAATAGATACAAGAATAAAATAAAATAGATACAAGAATAGAATAAAATAAAATAAAATAAAAAACGCAATTGCGATGCTGCTCGTCCTGTTTGGGTTAAGTAAATACACCGTTTAGTGTTCTTACTTCTAATTTTGTGCTCACTGCTTATCTGTAGTTGGTGTTATATTTCTATAACTTATACAAACTTATTTAATAATAAGAAACAATGCTGCAAATGAATTATAATTATATCATGTTATTCCTGTTCTACTTTACTCTACTTTACTCTGCTCTGCTCAGTATAGTAGTTATATCTATCTTGTTTATAATTCTTCTTCTTTATAATTCTATTATCATACTAATAAAATTAATAAAATTAATAAAATTAATAGAAAAGACATGCATCTATATGCATAGACATGCACAAATCATCAGCATCACGTGTATTTCTGTCGCTTTCAGCTTTCGTAGACCTAAGCGAAACTGCAGTTGGCGTGAAATTCCATCCCGCTAATGCATGTCGTGCATAACCACACCGCAAATCTAGTTTCAATTCGTAAGTTTCTATTTCAATTGGAGAAAATTTCATAATTCTTTATTTTAATGAAATTGGAAAATATTAAAAAAAAAAAAACAAAAAAAAACAAAAAACATTGGGAAAAAAAAGGAAAAAAACACTTGAGATAATTGTTCTTTTTCTTTCTTTCTTTCTTTCCATTCCCATTCCCATTTCATTCCTATTTGGTTTTTTCATTTTGTTCTATTTCACTCTTTTATTTCATTTCAAAATAAATTTTTAATTTTGGTGGTTTGTTTACTTTCTCAGTTTAGTTAATTACTCCAAATTTTTGAATTTTTAAACCTACTATTTCACTTCTACTGAGCACTTATTATTATAATAATAATTTATCATTATATTTATTATAATAAATAATAATAATAATAATAATAAGCTCTCAATCTCATTATTTTTTTTTTTTTTGCTTTTTGTTGCTTTTTTCACTATATTTTATAATACTTTTATTTGACACCACCAAAACAATCACTACTAGAGTCATACAGCATCATTATAACAATTCACTCATATAAAGTTACAACAACAACAACAACAACAACAAAAAATATAAATCCACAATTTACCTATTCTGGTATTCTAATTGTTTCAAACCTGCACTCTGTCTTAATCAATTTTAATTAAATAAAATCAAATTATTTGAGAAAGGAAGGAAGGAAGGAAAAAATAATAATAATAATAATAAATATATACCTACATACATACAACACTTATGTCCTCCAACACTGACAATTCAGTAACAACAACTTCAAACAACACTTCACATTCGTTAACTGCAGACTCAGAAGAATCTTTTTTATTGACTCAATTAAATAATTCTATTGGTTCTACTTTATCTCATCATCATAATTTAAAGAAAAAAAATTCTTTATTACTTAAATCTTTAATTGAAACTCCTCCTATGGAAAAAAATACAATGGATTTTAATACAAATTCCTTTACAATTTATGTTGATACTGATACTGATAATAATATTGCAAATAACAATAATAACAATAATAATAATTCAATCATTCAAAATAATGAAAAGAAAAATGTTTTAACAAATTTAGATTATAATTCAGATTCAAATTCAAATTCAAATTCAATAATATCAAATTCATTAAAAGATTTCCATTTACAACCATCATCAAATAAAATCAAAAATTTATCATCAAAAACCAATTCAATTATTTCAAATGATTCTTCAATTAAAAATTTTGCTGATTATTCTAATTCTGATAGTGAACATTCTTCTTCTTCTTCTTCTTCAAATAAATCTTATAGAACTGCAAAATCTGAAGTTTTATCAATCAATTTATCAAATAATATCAATTCCAATAAAACAAAAATTAATGATGAATTTGTTTTAAATTTAAAAAATTCAATTATTTTACCTAAAAAAAATCGTAATTCAAATTCAAGTTCTTCAAATTCAAATTCAGAATATTTATTACCAAAATTAATTAAACCTCCTTTATCTGATTCAGAATCAAGTTCTTCTCATTCAACTAATAATAGATTTAATGCTTATGATGCTTCAAAATCTAAAAATATTGGAATTCAACATTTATTAACGAAATATAATAGTATAATAAGTGAAAATTCTAATTCTTCAAATAATTTATTAGAAAATAATTTAAATAATAATGAATTATTACAACAATCAATTAAATTTAAAAAAGAAAAAAAAGAATTATCAAAAATTTATGAAGAAATTGAACCAATAAAACAAAAAGGCTTGAATTTAAACCTTAATATCGTTCCATCTCCAATACCCACATCCATACAATCACCATCAATACCCACATCAAATACAACAAAATCCCTACATCCATCATCCCAAACTTTAACTCATTTCAATCAATTTGATTTAGAAAAACAATCACCACCACCACCATCACCACCACCATCATCATCATCATCATCATCATCATCATCATCATCATCATCTTTATTCATTTCTAAAAAATCAACTAATAAAATTGATGAATTTTTTTATAATGAAGATTTTTTAAATTCAATATATCAACAACGTCATTATTATCATCATTCAACAAAATCATCTTTTATTGCATCACCTTCTTTATGTTGGACTTTATATTGTTTATCATTTTTAATTCCTCCTTTATTCTTCTTTTTAGGTTTTGATTTATTAAATTCACAAATTGGTTCAACTGATGTTTTTTATAGACGTGTTTGTTTGGTGACTGGTGTTGTTGAATTGTTTGTTGTGATGGCAATGGTTGGGGTTGGCATTGGGGTTGGGATACGGTCTTGAAATTTTTGAAATTATTTACCATATTATCTGTTTTCCGTTG
>JAJLVW010000101.1:6359-29171 GCA_030570535.1 Starmera pachycereana
TTTTTTTTTTTTTTTTTTTTTTTTTTTTTTTTCAAAAATTTCCACCATAATAAATTTTTCACTTTTTTAACATATAAACTTAAAACAATTTCGACAGTTAAAACTCAACTCAACACAACTAAAAGAAACAAAGAAACAAATGTCAGACTCAGAAACAAAACCACAAGTTAACCAGGACGAGAAAACAGACGTCAAGTCAGAGACACACATCAACTTGAAAGTCAGCGACGGCTCAAACGAGATCTTCTTCAAGATCAAAAGAGCAACTCCTCTAAGAAGATTGATGGAAGCGTTCGCTAAGAGACAAGGGAAATCAATGGAGAGTTTGAGATTCATTTCAGATGGGGTAAGAGTCAACCCAGACTCTACTCCTGACGAACTAGACTTGGAAGATGGCGATGTGATTGAAGCACACCAGGAACAAGTGAGTTTTACTACTATTATTATGGTTTCTTTCATTATTAACAAGCACAGATTGGAGGATTCTAGTTCATCAATACATATATTCTACTGTCACACTATACCTACTCTACCATCAATGTAGTGCTCTACTGTCCATCTCGATTTCTTTACCACATAATTAAACTGTAAATGCGACGCGTCACCCCTTTTCTACTAGTAAGTAATAAATAAAAAAAAAAAAAAACGCGTCTTGTAAATATTTTCTTTCTTTTAAAACAACCACAACAACAGCGGAAACCCCAGCGCTAACCATCAACTTAGTTAGAGAAGAAGAGAAACAAGTTGACGATGTCCCACCATTCAAGACAGCCCTCTGTGGCCTCTTCTCTGCTCTCATCAGCAACTTTTAACCACCAATATTCACAAATTAATAAAATTGGACCTTGGAAATTAGGTAAAACGTTAGGCAAAGGCTCTACTGGACGTGTCGTCCTTGCTGAACACATCTCTTCAGGGAAGAAAGCTGCTGTTAAAGTCGTCTCCAAATCCATCCTCAACACTGCTTCAAATAATAATAAAGACACAAATAATGAAGGTTTAGCCTACGGAATTGAAAGAGAAATTATCACTATGAAATTACTAAACCATCAAAACGTCCTTAGACTTTATGACGTTTGGGAAACTTCAAAATCTTTATACATGATTTTGGAGTACGTGGAAGGTGGTGAATTATTTGATCTATTGGTTGAAAATGGTCCATTACCTGAATTTCAAGCTATAAATTATTTCAGACAAATTATTTTAGGAATATCATATTGTCATAATTTAGGAATTTGTCATAGAGATTTGAAACCAGAAAATATTTTACTTGATTCTAACCTCAATATTAAATTAGCTGATTTTGGAATGGCCGCATTAGAAAATAATGATAAATTATTAGAAACTAGTTGTGGTTCTCCTCATTATGCTGCTCCAGAAATCGTTTCCGGGAAACTATATAATGGTTTCCAAAGTGATATCTGGTCTTGTGGTGTTATCTTGTTTGCATTATTGACTGGAAGATTACCATTTGATGATGAGAATATTAGAAACTTATTGTTAAAAGTTCAAAATGGTTCTTTTGAAATGCCAATGGATATTTCACAGGACGCTAAAGATTTAATTGCTAAAATGTTGACTGTTGATCCTGAAAAAAGAATTAAAACTGTGGATATTTTAAATCACCCATTATTGTTAAAATATCCAATGTCTGAAAATGATGCAAGGGCTTTAAATGAATTACCTCAACCTCAAAGTTATTTGAATAAAATTTTGTCTAAAGATGATATTGATTCAAGTATCCTAAATAATTTGGTTGTCCTGTACCATGGTCGTTCAAAAGATGAAATTATTGAAAATTTATTGAAAAATGAACAATCAACTGAAAAAACTTTTTATTTCCTATTACTTCGTTATCAAAACCATCAACAAGATGATCAATCTAACAAGAATAATGACTTGATTAGATCGTTATCAATTGCAAGATCAATCAACAACACTTCCTCTCAACAATCATTACCAAAAACTCCAAATAATAAAAAATCAAATAGAAAATCATTAATTATTAGTGCTTCTTCTTCTCATAAAAAATCAGTCTCATTTAATAATAAAAATAGAAGATCTTTTATTAATAATAACGATCAACAACCACCAGTGCCTAAAAATTTGATTAATGAATTTCAAAAAATTTCATCATCTAATAACCCAACTCCAAATAAAAGACGTTCTTTATTACCTTCAAAAAGATCATCAATGACTTCAAAATTGATTGAAGTTTACTCTAAAATTGCAAATGATACTGATTGGGTTTATATTGATAAAGAAACTAAAAGAACTAGTTCAAATTTTGCAACATTATGTGATGAGATATTTGATTGGGAAAAATATGAACAATTAAGATTAGAAGAAGCTGAAAAATTAAGATTAGAAAAAGAAAAAGAAGAAAAAGAAAAACAAGAAAAAGAACGTTTAATTAGACTAATTAAAGAAAAAGAAGAAGTTGAAAGACAAAAACAATTAGAATTAGAAAAATTTGAATTTGAAAAAAATCTTGAAATGGAGGCAAAGGCAAAAGCTGCAGCTGAAGCTGAAGCCCAAAAGTTATTAGAATCAAATCAAGCTGAAGATGATATTGATGATGCTATCACAAATTTAGTTTCAAAACGTTCAGTTTCTGATCAACCTGCAACATCATCTCAAAAATATTTATTAAAACCAGAAGAAATTAATAATTTGAAAAAAAGAATTATAACAAATCCAATTTTAGAACAATCTGCGCCAATTTCTAAATTAGATCCTGGATTAAAAATTCAAGAAAATTGGAGAACTTCTAAATTTTATTATGATGAAAATGATTCAATTGTTAAAGCAATTAGAAGATCAAATTTTTTTGGTTCAGGTTTTAATTTAAGTGTTAAGCCACATTCAAAAACTTTAACTAAAACAAGTTTAGATTTGTCACCAGTTTCATTAGACCCAGTTTTAGTTTCCAAAATTGATTCAAAAATTGAAATGGAAGAATTGAATAATTTCCCTAAAACTCTTGCTGATGTTAAAATTCCAAAAGTTACTAGAAAATCAAGACATTTTTCAAATTCTAATAAAAGATTATCTGTTTTATCTATTTATTCTACTAAAGATTCTTTTACTGATTTATCTAAAAAATTAAAAGAATTGGAAGTTAATGAGAATGAATCAAGTAATTTAGATTTTAAAAATGGAAAGAAAAAATCATTATTAGATATTGATAAAATCGAAGAAGTTGAAGAAAAAGAGGTTGAAATTAAGAAAGAAGATGATGATGATGAACTTGTTATTCCAGATGTTCCAAGATTAAGATTAAGTTATGCTGATAGATTAAATAATAAAAATAAAAATAAAAATAAAAATAAAAATAAAAATCAATCTGAATCAATTCAAATTCATAACGATTCAAAACTTTCAACATCAACTTCAAATTCATCTAGTCCAATTGAACCACAAGTTTCAAAACCATTACCAAAACTTAATTCACCACAACCAGTTATTAAACCATCAATTCAATCATTAGAAACTACTAAAATCACACGAAATGATAATAGTGAACGAGATTCAGAAATTGTACCACAAGAATTACCACATAAACCATTACATGATATAACAAACAAACGTACTTCATCTAGTTCAAATTTTTTCAAAAGAATTTTTTCACCATCTTCATCATCTTATTCTTCAAGTCCAATGAATAATAAAAAATTTAAATCATTAACAACAATAATTGAACCAAAAGAAATGCATGAAACTTTAACACGTTTGTTAATTGCATGGAAAAATTATGGATTGAAAAATATCAATTCTTTTGATTCAAATTTAACTATTGATGGTGAAATTTCTAAAAAAAATTTATTGAATTATAATAGTACGAAATTTAAAATTGAAGTTAAACCTTTAGAGAAGGCTAAAAGTAAGAAAGGTTGTGTTATTGTTTTTTATAAAGTGAAGGGATCGAATAAAGGATTTAATGTTCTTGTTGATGAGATTGAGAGGATATTAGTTAAAGAGAAACTTGTTGCTTAGAAATCCTCTGTTTGAAATAGATATATTTTTGGTGGTTGACAGTTGTATGTTTGATTTATTGCTTTAGAGTTGAAGATAGAGAAGACACTTGTTTATTGTATAATGTTTTTTTTTTTGATATTTAAAGTTTTGTTTTAAATCTATTAGTAGTTAATATCTATTAATTATTATTTTTCAAGAGTACCTTTACCGGATTGCAGATTTATTTATTTATTTATTTATTTATTTGTTTATTATTCATTAATTAGCCTAATATACACTCTTTAAAATATATAAAAGTAAACCAATTGTAGCTTATTTCTTATGATTACCTGGTTTTTTCCAAAAATATTGTTTATGAGTTTTTCTACAATTTCTTAACCCACTTGAACCTTTAATCGAACTAACCAATGCAACTCTCTGTGCATCATCATCTAAATCAACATCATAATAATATTCTTCATCTAAAGGTTTACCTGCAGCATCTTTACCACTTCTATAAATAACACCAATGTATTTTAAATCTTTTAAAATGGCTCTTAATTGATATCTTGATAATGATGATGTTGATGCACTAATTTTTTGTAATTGATTTAATGGAGTTTGTGATAATCTTGAAAATGCTAAATGATTTGATAAAATGTTTTTAATATCTTCTAAATTTGGGATTTTAATAAGAATTTCATTTATATTTAAATTTTCAATTTTTTCTTTTGGATTTATATGTTTAATTGGTTCAAGATCAAATTCATCATCATCTAATTGTTTTGTTTTTTTTAAAAGTTGTGAGGAAGAAGAAGAAGAAGAAGAAGAAGAAGAAGAAGTTTGAGGTTTTTTCTTGATTGGTGAAATACCTGGTTCTGCTTTACGACGACGATTTGGTGATTGTTGATTCAATTCATTTAAAGATTTTGGTTTTAATGGAGTTGAAATTTTTTCATTAACTAATTTTTCAGGTTTAGTTTCAAATTTTTTAATATTAATTTCAGTTGGTGATTTAGTAATTTTTTTAATAGATGTTTCAATAGCTGTATTAACTGGTTTTATGTGGTTTTTTTTAATAGGAGTCTTAATAATTTCTAAATCAGTCAATTTTTTCAATTCATTTAATTTTTCCAATTGATCAATTTGTGGTTCAATTGAACTTAATCTTGTATCACTTAAAATCGGTAATTCATCTTCAGTTTCACTTTCATCTGTATGAACCACGTTAATCTTAATTGAATATCCACGAATATCTAATGAAACTCCTTCAATATAAGGTAATAATAATGATTCATCTTTAAATAACGAAATTTCATTAAAAATCTCATCTGAATTGGCAACAAATGCATCTAGTTTTTTCAAAACAAATGTTTTATCATTGATTTGATTAATTGAACCATAAATTTCTAATGGGAATTTTATGGTAAGCCCATTATAACCTAAACATTTGATTAATAATTCATCATTTTCTGAATTATAATTTAATTTCAAATGTTCTCTTGATGCAAATTTTGTTTTCGTGAAATAATCACAACGACTTGATCTTCCTAATGACACTGTAACGTTTGGCAATAATCTAACATTTAATGATTTAGTTGTAGTTTTTGGTTTTGTATTAGTTTCTGTAGTGAAATTGGCAACAGATCTTGCAGGTGATGATGAGCTGATTCCAGTGGATGAACTTGGATATGGAGTTGGATATAACTCTTTATTGGTGTCCTCTTTCTTGAATGGAGATTCCATAACAAGTGGTTTTTGTTTTAATCCATCATTTAAATCATTTTTAAAAGAAAGGGAACTGAATGGATCTTGCTGGTCATCGCGTTCATGGTGGTCCAAGAACGGAGACGATGGTGGAAACTGTTCTGTAGACATTGTTGTCTCTTTGACTTCTGACTTCTAAACTTTGCAATTCGAATGCAAAATCTTGATCATGTTCTCAATTCCTAAATTTTTGTTTTATTCCAGACGCGCTTTTTCAAATTAAAAAAAAAAAAAAAAAAAAAAAAAATCGCGTCGCGTGTCGTGATTAGTCAGAACTTTCATAATTTTTTTTTATTTCAAAACCCTAAATTATCACGTGTTTTCTTTTCGGGCTGGACATCCAAACATCAAATTTGAAAAGTTGACAAAAAAATCAAAAGTCACAAATCATTTCCTAATTTGGAAACAGTTAACAGAAACTCCAGACACCAAAACTCTTTTTTTGTTTTTTTTTCACTTTTCCCAAAAAATAAATCACCAAAATTCACAAAACATTTTTATGTGTGAAATTTCAATTTACTGAATTCTTTAAATACCATACAAAACAAATAAGTCAAAATGGGTAGTAAGTATTAGCTGTTGCAACAGAAAGAAGCACAGAGTTGTGGAATAGCAGTGTGTGTTCTAGTCACTCTGTTTGGTCTGGATTGGAACGGATGGATGTCATGGTTTTTTTTTTTTTTTTAATTGAATGAATTTGAAAATATATTGTTACATTATTGGATATGAAGCATCAATATAGAAGTCAAGAAGATGATTATTATACAAACCAATTGAATATCAAGGCACTCACCACAAATGCAGAAGACTAGATTCATTTTGTCTTTCCCACTCACTCACTCACTTCAAATAATTGAAAAATCTTCCCCCCCCTCCCCCGCAGATAACTAACCCATTTTCTACAGAAGGTACTCCTTCCTTAGGTAAACGTCACAACAAATCCCACACCTTGTGTAACAGATGTGGTCGTCGTTCATTCCATATTCAAAAGAAAACTTGTGCTGCTTGTGGTTACCCAGCTGCTAAAACCAGATCTCATAACTGGGCTTTAAAAGCTAAAAGAAGAAAGACTACAGGTACTGGTCGTCAACAATATTTGAAAACTGTTCCAAGAAGAGCTAAAAACGGTTTCCAAACCGGTACTGCTAAACCATCTTCTGCTTAATTTCATTTTAAATAGTACATGTTTAATATAAAAACAACAAAAAAAAAAAGAAACAAAAAACAAAAACAAGAAACAAACTTTTGGTTAATTTTTATTTTGTACTTATTCTATCTACTTAGATTAAAGAAGACAATCAAACTTTATTCATTGATGCATATAATCTATCAGCTTCATCCATCGTTGTTGTTTTCTCTAATAAATCTCTTGCTAATAAAACAATATCTTCATCATATTGAAATTCTAAACCATTACTTAAATTAATCATTGATTGATCAATTTTAAATAAATGTGAAATTTCTAATGATTTTGATTCTGACCATTTATTAAATAAATAATTTGGATTTATAATAGTACCATTTGAATTTATTTTACCTTCATTAACCATTTTTATAAAATCATTATAAAAAATTTGTGATTGATTTTTAGTATTATTTGCACTAAAACCAATCCTAGTAAATGAAACAAATAAAACATGTAAAATATGTTTAGAAATTCTTGGTGTTTGTTTAGTTAAATTATTAAAAGTTTCCCAAATTAAATAAATTAATTTAACTATATTGGAAATTAATTTTGTTCTAAGATGTGTTGTATTATTTCTTGATGAATTTATTAGCATTTCTTGTTGTTTTGATAATAATAAAATCAAATTTTTCAATAATATTGGATCTTTATATAATAATAATCCAATTTTTTTTTCATTATAAGAATTTATTTGTTGTGGAATTATTTTTTTAAAAAAATCTAAAATTAAATTTTTTAAATAAATGATTTGAATCTCTAAATGGTTCTTTATTTTAATAATTTCTTTATCATCATGATAATTTGTGAAAATTGAATGTGGTTTATTAATTGAATTAATACTATCAATTTTAAATTTATCATTTGGTAAAATCATTTTAATAATCAATTTAGAATCTGAATTATCACCAATTGCTCTATTTAATCCATATATTTTAAAATTCAAGAATTTATTGGTTTGTAAACAAGTATCTAAATCATAATTACTTAATAAATTAATCAAATTTAAATTAATTTTATAATCATCAATTTTCAAAAATTTTAAAATTAATATTGAATTTATAATTAAATTAATGTTAGTTGTTTTAACATTAGTTGAATTTTTCAAAATATCAAAATCAATAATAATTGGTTTAATTTCAATAATTTTTTCTAAAATATCAAATGCAAAATTTAAAATCAATTGAGAAATTAATTTATTTTGAATCCCCATTGTTTCTAAATTTAATTTTCTGAAAATTAATACATGTTCATCATCATCTTCATCTTGAGTTGAAAATTTCAATATTTTAATATAATAAATTTTTATAATGTTTAAAATATTAGATATTAAAAATTCAATAAATTTTATATTTGATATTATTGCCATTGGTCTAAATATAATGATTGAATGTAAAATTGATAATAAAAATGGAACACTTAAATTTTCTAATTCAATGATTTCTAAAATTAATTCAATAATTTTTTCACAAATTTTAAAAATCATTAAATCTAATTTTAAAAATTTAAATTGAAATAAATAATTTAAAACAATTTCATTGATTGGTTTATTTATTGGGAAGTTTGTAGTTTTATTTAGATGTAATTTAGATAAGATTGACATTGTAGTGATATGACATGATGGAATTGATGTTGATAAAATATGTTTAATTAATTCATCATTTTCATTCAATGATTTTAATTGTATGAATTTGTATTGTGGTTTTTCAGCAGCCACTTGTGGTGTTGTATTTTGGTTGGGTACTGACTGAGATGGATCATAAGGAGGTGGTTGTTTTGTTGGGACATGTTCTTCACTAATTCTTTTCCTTTTTCTTGATGATAAATTTCTAATTTCCACAGTTAAGAATTTCCTTTCTTCTTCTAACTCTTTAATTGTTTGTTTTAATAGGTTAAGTTCAGCAGAGTATTCTTGTTTTTGTTTCTCTATAATACCATTCAATTCATTTTGTTTATCAATAGCAGTTTGATTTAATTCATTTAAACGATCACGTAAAATCGCGATTTGGCCTTTTGCTGACAATAAATCGTTGTTCTGGGTTTGCTGAGTTGGTTTCAACGTTAATGCAATGAATTCTTCGTCGTCATCATCAGTGAAATCACTGAAATCACTGAATTCTGACATTTTAAAGCTTTGGAAAATACAAGTTTTGAATTTTTATATTGAAATTTTATTTTATTTTTTTTTTTTATTTTTTTTTATTTTTTATTTTTCGCAAAAATGCAAAATAAATTTCCGAAAACAGTAAATGTACCGCCAAAACATCCTGAAATGGAAATCTCTGTTTTTTTTTGACAACCTCAATTACTCAAAACGGAAGTTCCTGCAGGAGAACAAATCATTTATTCTTCAATAACTCTGTTAATTTGCAAGTGGAAACCACTTAATTCACACCATTATGGAGCTGTACAGCTGCTGAGTGTGAATATCTTGTTAGTTTGTTATTATCTTCCAAACTGACTGAAAAATATCGAAAATTACACACAAAAAGTGGTGTTGGCTGACCCCGGATTTTTCTCCAGTCACGTTGGAAATGGAGAGAAAACTGTATAAATATGAACCAAACGACGTTTATTTTCTTAATTTTTGACCATTGTTAGGAGAGAAGATGTGGAACACACAACAGCAGCAGAAGCAGCAGCAGCAGCAGTATCATGGCCAGAATCTTTGGACATCTCCACAAGATTTACAAGTCCAAATTCAATCAGATCTACTTTTAAATAAACTAAATAAACTTTACCAACAACAAAACCAACAAGATGGAGGTTTACCAGTACAAGAAGATTTTAATTTACCATTAGAATTACAAGGTGGTGTTTCCAATATTTCATCAAGACGACCAAGTTATACTGCGGATAATATTTATACTCATAATTATAATTATAACAATGGAAATAATAATGGTATGATGACTAATGGAGGAGCTGAATATTGGAATCATCAACAGTTTGGATATACTCATAATATGAATAATATGAATAATATGAATATGAATATGAATAATAATAATAATAATGGTTATAATTATCAAACAAATGAATTCAAATCCAGAAGAGCATCTTTTCAATTATTAAATTCTGTGAATGGGAATATTGGTAATCGTAATGGTATAGGTAATTCTTTAGGGAATGGAATGATTCAGTTAGAGAATGATTTAATTTTAAATGGCAATTTGATCATATCATCACCAGAATTACAATCAATTTATCATAATTGTAAAGATTATTTTGCAATTGAATCATCTAAAAATTTTTATAAAGAATTAAATCAATTATTGATAAAAAATGAAATTATTATTAAAATTGTTAATAATTTGAAAAATTTAAATAATTTATTTAATTTAAATCATCCATTATCATTAGTTTTAAATAAATCTGGAAGATTTGAAATTTTATCAATTCCAATCAATTCAAATTTATTTTTACAAGAAAATGATGTTGTTATAGTTGATGGAGATCGTGGGAAAGATTTGGTTTATATTTTAGAACCAAATTTATCATTAGAGATGGCAATTTTAATAAATTATTTGAAAAAAAGACAACATTTAAAATGTATTAATTATGATACTACTACTACTAATAATAATAATAATAATAATAATAATAATAATAATAATAATAATAATAATAATAATACAACAGTTGGAGATATAAATATATCGAATAATGTTAAAGATTTGATTAATGGAGATGGGATTTTAGATGAAGCTACCCAATTTCAAATTCCAAGTAAACAAATCCTAAGGTTTGCAACAAGACAAGAAATTGGATTTCTTGAATTTAAATTAATTGAAGAAATTAAATCATTTAAAACATCAATTCTTAAGATTAATAATATTGAACTTTTAAATAATAATTTAAAAATATTAAATTCAGAATATCAATTTGATCAAAAAAAATTAATTTTTTATTATTTTAGTAATTCAAGATTAGATTTCCGTAATTTAATTAAAGAATTATTTAAAATTTATAAAACAAGGATTTGGTTATGTGCTGTTCCAAAACCAAGTGTTGAAAATTTAAAAATTCATAAACCAATTTTATCAACAGAAATTAATTTTAAAAATTTTAATAATGATGATTTCCATGTTGATAATTTAAGAGGGACTTTAATGGGGATTTTTGATGAATTATAAATAATGTATTTGAACCCATTGTTGTTGTTATATTTTTAATGGGTAGGATGAGGGTTTATAAGAGGTTAAGAAAATGTATAGAAATATAGAAGAAAAAAAAAAAAAAAAAAAAAAAAAAAAAAAAAAAAAAAAAAAAAAAAAAAAAAAAAAAAAAAAAAAAAAAAAAAAAAAAAAAAAAAAAAAAAAAAAAAAAAAACAGAGATTTAAATTTTAAATATATATATATATAATTATAGATATATATATGAATATGAATAAAAGTATAGATTAAACAAAAGTATAGTTTCTTTTACTAATAAGAATTAATCGGGCCAAAAAAAATGAGTTGAAATATTTTATTTTTTTTTGCCAACTTTAATCAATTTAAAAGTCATCCTAACATCCTTTTTTTTTTTTTTTTTTTTTTTTACCTCCCAATTTTTAATATAAACAGTAGACGTCTATTAAAGGTAAGAAAATGACAACAATCTTGACCAAACTTTCATTCAATTCCCTTAAAGCATATACAATTGATTGGATAATAATATCAACTGGATTATTTTTATGTTTATTACAAGAATTATTCCCCATAGTTCCAAATATAAGACAAATTAATTTCAATGATCCAAGAATCCAATATTCATATCAACCAAATGAACAAATTCCAACTGGATTATGTTTAATCTATTCAATTATTCTACCATTTAGTATTATTGTCATTATATCTGTGATAAAGGAAAAAGATTTAAAACAATTTCAAATCAATTTAATCTCATTTTTATATTCGTTGATTATTACAGGATTGATTACAAGTTGGCTTAAGATGATGTTAGGATCACCACGTCCTGATTTTATTAGTCGTTGTATTCCTGATAAAGCATATTTAACAACAACAACAACAACAACAGCAGCAGCAGCATTAGGAGGAATAGAAATTTGTCAACAAAAAGATTTGAAATTTTTATATGAAGGTTTAAGAAGTACACCAAGTGGACATAGTTCATTAAGTTTTAATGGATTAAATTTTTTAAGTTTGTTTTTGATTGTTAAATTTGAATTGATTAAAGATGATGTTGAAATTTGGAAAATGATTTTAGGTGGAATTGGACCAAATTTATTTGCTGGATTTATTGCATTAACTAGGTATCAAGATAATAAACATAGTTTATTTGATATTGGGTTTGGTACTACTATTGGGATTGTTGTTTCAAGTGCAGTTTTCTATAAATTTTATAAATCTGGTGGGAAAAGTGGATATTTGATTATAGAAGAAGGATTATTATTACCTTATTAAAGTTACAACGATATTAAAAAAAAACATAATTATAATTATTATTAGATCATTATTACTAGATTAGATTGTATCTATGAATTTATTTGTAGTGTATGGTGGGGAAAAAAAAAAGGGCACCATTTTTAGATCAATAGAGCAGCAACAGCAACTAAACCAGCAGCAGCAGATAATTTGTTAGCAGCACCGGTTTGAGTGGCAATAGTGACTGTAGAAGAAGTGGCTGTAGAAGAAGCTGGAGATGATGATGATGATGAATCAGAACCTGAACCTGAACCTGGAGTGTATTCATCAATAGCAGAACCATCGTTCTTGGTGGCTCTTAAACCAATACCTGGACCAGTAGCAACATCGTATAACAAAACGTTGTTATCACCAACAGAGAAGCCAGAAGAACCTTTGTAAGAAACATAAGTTTTTTCAATGGAGAATGGAGATGAAGCTTCAGATTCATCACCGGTGGTTAAAGTACCATCATCTTTAACAACAACGTATTTACCATCTTGTAATTTGAATTTACCATCATCAGTAATAACACCAGAAACTGTTGAACCTGAGCCAACAGTGAATGGATCAGCTTCAATAACAGACATGTAATGGTACTGGGAACCAGATCTAATGGTTAAAATACCGAAGAAGTCGGAGTCGGCAAGAGCAAAAGCAGCAAGGGCTAAAGTAGTGATTGAGAATTGCATTGTAGTTGTAGATTAGAAAGGAGATACAGAAGAGAAGAGAAGAGAAGGAAAAGAAAGAAAGAAAGGGAAAAAAAAAGGGTATTTATATTTATATTTATATTTTTATTTATATTTATATTTACATTTTTATTTAAGGAATTTAACTGTGTTTTGATTTGAATGTTGAATGATGTGAGATTCTTTTTGTTATAAAAATAGTTTTCAAGTTGTTCATAATTAGTTCATAACTTCACAACTGTCGTGAAAAACAATGGGAAAAAACCACAAAAAAAAATTTTTTTTCCCACGAATTTTGGAATTTTTGAATCTTTTTCTGCGGTCATCGCGCATAACATCGCATCACATCGCATTGAATTGCATGTTGTGGGGTTGTGGTGCATGACGCTGCATATTGTCAGATATTAGTAATACATTTACCACATCCGGAAGTGTTTGCAGGAGCACTGCTGCTTTGGTGCGGATTTGCACAAAACGCTGCAAACACTTCCACAATAAGTAATCTCATTTATAACAATTCGATATAGCAATCTAAGTTGTAGGATCCTAAATAGCTATTAACTACTATAACATAAATTAATCATTCACTATTCACTATTCACTATTTACATACAATCTTATTTATAGAGTATAATCTTTCCACTTTCAAAATTTTCAATCATCTTCTAGCTATTGGAAATGGTAATGGTTGGGCTCCTTGCTCCTCCATCTCTTTATAAAATCTAGCCTTTTTAATATCGCTGTTTCTCTTCTCTTTGAAATATTTGACCCAGCTACTAGCACAATCTTTACTCAATTGCTCATCTTCCTTACCACATTCTTTTTTAATCAATCCCGCATTGGCTTTATCAACAGCATTTTCAACATTGATTCTATCCAAGCAACTGAAAAATAAGTCTCGACTGTCCCAACATTTCTCTCTTTTACTTCTATTTGGTGCTTCAACTGGTTTTTCTTCTTTACTGAAAAATCCCATCTTTAAATTTAAATTTAATTTTATAAATGCCTTTTTTTTCTCTCTTAATCAGGGTATAAATCAAATTACCGTGAATTAAAACAATCCTGTAAAATTCTCAAATTCTTTAAACCTCAAAATTTCGCTGTTTTGAAACGAGTTTTAAGTTTTAATCTTTTTACAAATAACAAAAATTCCAACAATTTTTTGTTTTTTGAATGTTTTTTTAATTTTTTCCCTTTCTTTTTTACATTAAAAATTAATGGTAGAAAAAAAAAAAAAAAAAAATTCAAATAATTTTCCCATAAAAAAAACCGAAAAAAAAAAAAAAAAAATGTCTTTAAGTCTTCAGATCAGACAAGCTGTGCCTTCCATTGACCCTGTCATTGCAGATTACGCTCTCGGCTACATCAAACACATTGAACAAGCAACAAACGATTCAGTGCAAAGTCAACAATTAAACATTGAAGATGAAATTTTATTTATTTCAGATTTATTGAAAAATTCTGGTGGTGATGAAACCAAAATAAATGATTTATCAACCTCATTAATTAATAAATTAAATGATACAATGAAAGCTAATCAAGCTAAATTAGATTTAACCGGTGACACTTCTCAAAGATTATTAGATATTAATTTATTAAAAAATCATGCATCAAAAAGAAATTTAAATTCAAGTTTAGCTTTACTTGGTGTAACAAGAGATATTGAACATTCAGGTCGTCATGTTGAATCAAAAGTTGATAAAAAAAAATTAGAAAAAGCTGAAAAAAAAATTGCTGCAAAAGTTGCTAAAAGAAATAATAAATTTGTTAAATATGAAGCTTCAAAATTACTTAATGATTCAAATAATGATGAAAATTATGATGAATTTTATTTGAAAATTAATCCAATTGAATTTGGTTCAGGTGCAGGAAAATCAAAAGATATTAAAATCAATTCTTTTGATTTATATGTTGGTGATGGTCAAAGAATTTTATCTGATGCTCAATTATCATTAAGTTATGGTCATAGATATGGTGTTGTTGGTCAAAATGGTATTGGTAAATCAACACTATTAAGAGCTTTATCAAGAAGAGAATTAAATATCCCAAATTATATAACTATCTTACATGTTGAACAAGAATTAAGAGGTTCTGAAATTTCTGCAATTCAAAGTGTTTTGGATGCTGATGTTTGGAGGAAAACTTTATTAAAAGAAGAATCAACTATAAATAATAGATTACAAGAAATTGATAATTTAAAAACAGAATTTGATGAAAATTCATTAGAAATTAAAAAATTAAATAATGAACGTGATGATTTAGAAATTCATTTACAAGAAATTTCTGAAAAATTATATGAAATTGAATCGGATAAAGCTGAATCAAGAGCAGCTTCAATCTTGTATGGTTTAGGTTTTTCAAAAGATTCTCAATTAAAACCAACAAATACATTTTCTGGTGGTTGGAGAATGAGATTATCTTTAGCAAGAGCTTTATTTACTCAACCTGATTTATTATTGTTAGATGAACCTTCAAATATGTTGGATGTTCCATCAATCACTTATTTAGCAAATTATTTACAAACATATCCTGCAACAGTGGTAATAGTTTCTCATGATCGTGCATTTTTAAATGAAGTTGCTACTGATATCATTCATCAACATAATGAAAGATTAGATTATTATAGAGGTGCAAATTTCGATTCTTTTTATTCAACAAAAGAAGAAAGACGTAAAATTCAACAAAAAGAATATGAAAATCAAATGGCAATTAGACAACATTTACAAGAATTTATTGATAAATTTAGATATAATGCAGCAAAATCTTCTGAAGCTCAATCAAGAATTAAAAAATTAGAAAAATTACCAAAATTAGAACCTCCAGAAGAAGATAAAACTATAACTTTTAAATTCCCTGATCCTGATCAATTATCTCCACCAGTTTTACAATTAAAAGAAGTTACATTTGGTTATAATGAAAATGAATTATTATTAAATGACGTTAATTTAAACATTCAAATGGATTCAAGAATTGCTATTGTTGGTGCAAATGGTTGTGGTAAAACTACATTATTAAAAATTTTAATGGAAACTATTAGACCTTTAAAAGGTTATGTTTCTAAAAATCCAAGATTAAGAATTGGTTATTTTGCTCAACATCATATTGATTCAATGGATTTAAATATGAATGCTGTTGATTGGTTAAGTTTTAAATACCCGGGGAAAAATGATGAAGAATATAGACGTCATTTAGGTTCATTTGGTATTACTGGTTCATTAGGTTTAACTAAAATGCAATTATTATCAGGTGGTCAAAAATCAAGAGTTGCATTTGCTGCTTTATGTTTAAATACTCCACATATTTTGATTTTAGATGAACCTTCAAATCATTTAGATACTTCTGGTTTAGATGCTTTAAGTGATGCTTTAAAAAATTTTAAAGGTGGTGTATTAATGGTTTCTCATGATGTTGATGTTATTAATCAAGTTTGTAATGAAATTTGGGTAAGTGAATCTGGTAAAGTTGAGAAATTTAATGGTGATATTTATGATTATAAAAAATATATTTTATCAAAATCTGATGCTTCAGGTGTTGTTAAAAAACATTAACTTTTAAAGACTTAATTTATTATTATCATTATTATTATTATTATTATTAATAATAATGTTTATACATATTGAATAATTTAAATTTTATTTTAATAATAATTGAGCTTTACGTTTACCTAAACTTTTATCCAAAACAGATTTAACTTCAACTTGAACTCTATCAAAAACATAAACTTTTCTCATTGAACCATCATTTTGTTTAAATTCTAATGAATATTCTTCTTCATTAAATTTAACATCATTATTATAAATAGTTAAATCTGTTAATTTAATTAAACTTTCAACACCAAATTTTGGAACTAATACCACAATACCATTACTAAAAATTTTAATAATATAACCTTCTTCAATACTTTCATTATTTTTCATAATTTGTCCAACATAATATTCAATTGATGCTCTTCCAGCAAATTGTGCATTTTTATGACGTTTGTTTATATTTTTACAAATTAATTCCATTTTAGTTTTATCTCTATGTGATAAATTTAATGGTTCATATCCAATTGCAGCAGCTAATTGTCTATGTGCCACAATATCACAATAACGACGAATTGGTGATGTGAAATGGGTATAAATATCAACAGCTAAACCATAATGAACAAATTCAGGATATCCAAATGATCCTGAACTAAAATATTCTGCACTCATCATACATCTTGTTGATAAAATTCTAATTAAAGTATTAAAATATGGATCTTTAGGATCAATACATGAATCTAAAGAATTTGCTAAAGTTTTAGAAGATTCTAATGAAATTGACATGTGCTTACGAACACGTAATTGATCATTTAAAATTTCAAAATTTGTTGATGGTGGTGCAGCATGACGACGTAACATTGCTGTTTGTGGGAATTCTTGATAAATTTTCTTAGCTACTGAAATGTTTGCTAATAACATAAATTCTTCAACTAATGAATTTGTTTCTAATAATTTTTTAATTTCAACTTCATTTGGATCAGAAGTTTCACTATCCATATGAACTTTAACTTCTGGTGATGATAAATTTAATGCACCTGCATCTAATCTTTTTTGTTTTAATAATTTTGATAATTTTAATAAAATTCTCATACCTTTTGTTAATTCATCTTGTTGACTTAAATCATCAATTCTTAATTGTGCTTGTTCATATGAAAAAGCTTCTCTTGATTTAATAATAGATTTATTAAATGTAACATCAACAATATTTGCATTAGAATCTAATTCCCAAATAACACTAAATGCAAATCTTTCAACATAAGGTTTTAAAGAACAAAGATTAGTACCTAATAACATTGGTAACATATCAATTCTTTTATCAACAAGATAAACAGAAGTACCTCGTGATGCACCTTCAGCATCTAAAGCGGTACCAGCTTTAACGAAATGTGTTACATCAGCAATATGAACACCAACTTCATAATTCCCATTTGATAAAATTTTAGCATGTAAAGCATCATCAATATCAACACAATTTGGAGGATCGATTGAACAAACTAATTTATCTCTATAATCTTTTCTTTTTGGTAATAATGGATCTTTAATTAAAACTTCAGGATCTGATAAATTTTCTGGAACTTTCCAATCATCACCTTCTTTTGGTAAACAATTTAATACAGCTTTTGAAAAAGGACCATATTCAACATCATGTTCTAATAATAAAGCTTCAGTTTCTGCTTCAACAGATTCATTTTCACCTAAATTTTTAACAAAATGACCTAATGGGAATTTTGAAGTTTTAGGCCATGAATCAATAGCAATAACGATTTTTTTACCTAATAATTCAATTGAACGTCTTGTTTGAATTTTAACTCTTGGTAATGATCTATCCATTAATTTAACAAAACATGATTTTGATGAATTAGTTTTAGAAGTTGATGTAGAATTCTCAACAATTTGTCCAACATAAGGTCTCCAAGATCTTTTTGTAATTCCTACAATTCTAGCAGTTGGTTGTAATTTTAATTCAGAATTATTTTGATGAGTTAATGAATCTTGTAATAATAATTGTCTTTCTTTATCAGTGATATTGAATGCCTCAAGATTATCTAAATCATCATTTGAATTAACAATTTCTTCATCAAGAATTAAATTTGAATGTTGTTTCCAAAACTTTTTAGGTAAGATTTCCACAACAACTAAATCACCATTAAAAGCTCTATTTAAATTTTTAGAACCTAAGATTAATAAAGGTTTTGGTAATGATGAGATTGAAATTTCACCTTCTAAAAAATTATATGATGAAATGTTTAAAATACCTTGATATAAAACCCCATTTTTTAAACCACCCATTAATCTTGCCATTGAATAATAATCATTGAAAAAGATTTCATCATGATTTTTTTTAATAAAAGGTTCATTATTTGGAATTAAATCTTTAAAATCATTTGCATTAGGAAATAAATCAATATAATTTGATAAATTTTTAACCAAAATTTTCTCTTTTAGGGCTTTAGAACTATTATCAACATCATTTGTTAATAAGACGATGTTAACTTTCCTATTTAAATGTTTTTGATACCAAGATGCAACGTTTCTTATAGCTCTATCATTTCTATCATTAATTAATTCTGATTTATTTAATTTTGGAGTATAAGTTTCTTCATTAAATTCATTATGGAAAACAATAAATCTTTTCCCTTCATCTTTACATAAAGTTCTAATTCTTGAATAAATTGGGAAACTTTGATTTCTAACTTCATCAAGTACAGTTTGTGGGATAATAACATCGAAAAAAATTGAAGGATTTTCTAATAAATCAATAGCTTGTAAAATAATATTTGTATCAAGAACCAAATAATGGGAGTTTAATTCTGGTAATGATAATGGAGTATCTGATAAAATGAATTTCGGTAAATCACCAGAAGAATTGATTGGAGAAATTATTGATTGACAAGTATCACATAATTTTGAAAGACATGGGATATCGTTTCTTAGGTAGTGTTCTCTCACTATTTTGGTGGCATTCCCGTCTCTAGATCTGACAAACACTTTTGAAGTGACAGTTAATCCTTCTGTGAGTCTCTTTCTGTTTGTAAGCATTGCAGTGAGTTGTAGATCTGACTTCCAATGTGTAGAATTGAATTTTGAAATAATTTTGAATTTTAATTTCTAATAGGAAAAAAAAAAAATAATAAAAAAAATAAATAAAAAAAAATGAGAAATGAGAAAAAAAGAAGTCAGTAATTACGTAAGTGTGTTTGTAATTTGTTAGTCAGCGAGTTATGTAATTCATTACTTTATCATTACTTAATTCATAAGTAAGCAATGTTACCCTCGGATTGTCAAGTCCACCGGAAATAATTTTTTTTTAAAAATTTTTTGTTGGGTAAAAAAAAATCCCAAAAAACTCCAACAAAAAAAATTGACTTGAAAATTGAAATTCTGGAAATATTAATTAAAATTTTGCAGTGAATTTGCTGGTTTAGAATCTAGAATTATTGATGGATTTCTTCAACAAATTTTATATTAATTAAATTTTATATTAATTTTATATTAATTTTATATTAAATAGTACAGTTGAACGAACAGTTTAACCAAATTTTATAATAATATCCCAAACTTTATAAAGTTCAAAGTTTCTAATCTAATCAAAGTTTAAAACTAAACCAAAACTAACTAAACTTGACTATTTCCACAATGCGCCGGATTTGAACAATACCAAATCTACAAGTTAGTAGTTAGTAGTTGCAGTGTACTATTTTAAGTAGCAAATGCTGCAAGGGCATCAACAATTAAGGGCCCTGAAAGAAGATACACAACAATTGTGACAAAATATTGTGTCAAACTGCTGTATTTTATAAATTAAACTACAATTTTGTTTTCTATTCTATCAGACTATTCTTTAACTAAGTGACTTATGTGCTACGTACACTAACAAAATAAGCTCTTAATAGTGTCATCGATCATCGATTCCCCAATTCATGACTTCCTTGCTTTAAATTTGAAAATACATAAACAAAAAAAAAAAAATTGCTGATGGCGGAAAAAAAAAAAAAAAAAAAAAAACAAAAAAAACAAAAAACTGATTTCTTTTCTTTCTTCTCCCACCAAATTTTCGGACTGAAAACTATAAGGTGGCAAATTGCAATTCAACTTTAACAGTTACAGCCTACCAAATATACTAATATCTCAACTTCAATCTCATTTCATACAAAATGGCTGGACTAGTCAATATTCCTTGTGGTGACGCAAAACCAGGCGAAACCGCTCCAAGAAAGAACGCTAAGTTGGGTGATAAAGACCCAATCTCAAGACCAATTGGTTACAAATGTGACACCGTTTATGAATACTTGCTGGAATCTTTTGAAAAAGGTGGTAACAGAAACTGCATGGCTTTTAGAGATACCACTGAAATTCATAAAGAAACAAAAAAAGTTAAGAAATTAATCGATGGTGAAGAACAATTTGTTGATAAAACTTGGTTCTATTATGAACTATCTGATTATAAATATCAAACTTATAATCAAGTCTTGAAATATTTCCATGAATTGGGTAGAGGTTTAATTTCAATGGGGTTAAAACCAAATGGTGAAGATCGTTTACATATCTTTGCCACAACTTCTCATAAATGGTTGAAAACTTTTATGGCTGCTCAATCCCAAGCTATTCCTGTTGTCACTGCATATGACACTCTAGGTGAACGTGGTTTAACTGTTTCATTAACTCAAACTCAATCAAAGGCTATTTTCACTGATAATGGTCTTTTGAAGAATTTGATTAATCCATTGAAATCTGCTAAAGATGTTAAATTCATCATTCATTCTGAAGATATTACACCAGAAGATAAAAGACAAAATGGTGAATTATATCAAGAAGCTAAATCCGCAGTTGAAGAATTATTACAAATTAGACCGGATTTGAAAATCTTGTCTATGAATGAAATTTGGCAATTAGGTGTTAATGATACTTCAATTCATCCAAATCCTCCTTCTCCTGAAGATGTCTCTTGTATCATGTACACTTCTGGCTCAACTGGTGATCCAAAAGGTGTTGTTTTAAAACATTCAAATATCGTTGCTGGTATTGGTGGTGTTGGTTTCATTGTTAATCGTACTTTTATTAATGAAAAGGATAGAATTATTGCATTCTTACCTTTGGCTCATATTTTTGAATTGGTTTTTGAATTAATTACATTTTTTTGGGGTGGTGTTTTAGGTTATGCTAATGTGAAAACTTTATCTGATATTTCCACTAAAAATTGTGATGGTGATATTAAATCTTTTCAACCAACTATTATGGTTGGTGTTGCTGCTGTTTGGGAACAAATTAAAAAAGGTGTGTTGGCACAATTATCAAAACAACCTTCTTTTACTCAAAAATTATTTTGGAGTGCTTTCAATTATAGATCTTCAAATTCTTTTTTCAAAATCCCTGGTTCAACTTATTTAATTGATCATATAATTTTCAAAAAAGTTAAACAAGCAACTGGTGGTAAATTACGTTATTGTTTAAATGGTGGATCTCCAATCTCAAAAGAAACTCAAATCTTTATTTCTAATCTATTATGTCCAATGTTAATTGGTTATGGTTTAACTGAAACCGTTGCTAATACAACAATTGTTTCTCCAGATTCTTTTGAATATAACGTTCAAGGTGCATTGACTGGTTCAATCCAAGTTAAATTAATTGATGTTCCAGATGCAGGTTATTATGCTAAAAATAATCAAGGTGAAATTTTAATAAAAGGTGGTCCAGTCACACCAGAATATTTCCAAATGGATCAATTAACTAAAGAAACTATCACTGAAGATGGTTGGTTTCAAACAGGTGATATTGGTGAATGGACTTCAACTGGTCAATTAAAAATTATTGATCGTAAGAAAAATTTGGTTAAAACTTTAAATGGTGAATATATTGCTTTAGAAAAATTAGAATCAACTTATAGAGCAAATCAATATGTTGTGAATATTTGTTGTTATGCTGATGAAAATAAAGCTAAACCAATTGGTATAATTGTTGCAAATGAACCAAAAGTTTTAGAATTAGCAAAATCTTTAAATTTAATTAAAAATGATGAAGATTTACCAACAATTTTAAATAATAAAAAATTAACTTCAACAATTTTAAAATCAATGCTTGAAACTGCAAAAGTACAAAAATTTGCTACAATTGAATTATTAGCAAATATTGTTATTGTTGATGAAGAATGGACTCCACAAAATGGATTTGTTACTTCTGCTCAAAAATTACAAAGAAAAAAAATCTTAGAAACTAATAAAATTCAAGTTGAAAAAGCTTATGCTGAATCTTGTTAAAATTTAAAATCTTTTGGGTTTTTTTT
>JAJLVW010000102.1:7788-36680 GCA_030570535.1 Starmera pachycereana
TTTTTTTTTTTTTTTTTTTTTTTTTTTGATTTCGTTAATTGTAAATTTGTGGACTCATAGCCAATAAGTAAAGCTTTAACGCAGGCTTACCGGTCAGCAGTCATTCACATCAAAAGATATAATTACTGCTGGTAACATTGATTAATTGTGTCAGATCTTGAAAAGTAAGTATTCTCATTAGGTAAATTACTTAAGATAGGCATTCCTTTTATTCAATTTTAGTTGAACCTCAAAGAAAGTATAAATATTTCACACACTAGCGAGTGGTATAATTATTTAGCCTCTGTTTGGTTTGATATTAGTCAAGTTTTGAGAAATATTATGGGATTTTATTGACATATCAAAACGTCGATTTTTACTAACAAGATTGGCATGGATTTTGTCAAAATTTTTAGTTGTTTTCAAATTCGCTCTTAACTATTTTGAACAGGTTTCCATTTAAACTTGAAAGATCTAAAAGTAATCAGAGAGATGGGCTAAAACAACTTTACAGCTTCAATTACGTTGCCACATTAGTTTGACACAGGTTTCTAGTATATTTCTAATTTAGAACTTGGAATGTTTTAGTTAGCGGATAAGATTGTAATTTCACTCGAGCATGTTAACAGTTAGAATAACTTGACTTAGAACTTACTAAACTACTAGTCTACATAAGTTCTAAGTTCTAACTACTTAGTACTAACTATAGAAATTAGAATGTACACAGTTAAACTTTGCGTTGAAAGTGCACACCAATTTGGAAATTGAAACATGGTGAAGTTTGAGACGCCACAGTTTTTGTGAATTAATTTGAATTTTCGGATTCAAAGAACTATATGTATAAGTTTATGATTAATGTTCAAGCATTTCTTAAAGAGCAGTAAAAGATCCATGTCCACAAGATTACCTACTCCAAATCCGTATTTCACTTCATCCTCTAAAGATGTCTGGTCATTAATCAATGAAACTGCAGCAAAAGCAGCTTCCACCTCAGCCAGAGAAATCATTAATTTAGGACAAGGTTTTTTTTCATATTCACCACCAGAATTTGTGATTGAAGCAGCCAAAGATGCCTTGAACACTCCATTAAATAATCAGTACGCCCATACCAAAGGTAAACCAAATTTGTTGAAAGCTTTAGCCAGAACTTATTCGAATCATTATGGAAGGGAAGTCAGTACCGATGAAGTTTTAGTTACCACAGGTGCTAACGAGGCTTTACTAGCTATTCTCACCGGTTACTTGGAAAAAGATGATGAAGTTATTGTATTTGAACCTTTTTTTGATCAATATATTTCTAATATTGAGATCCCTGGTGGAAAAGTAACTTATGTTCCTTTGCACCCTCCAAAAGAGATATCTGAACGTAACGTAAAGGGCGAAGAATGGAAAATCAATCACCAAGAGCTTGAAGCTGCAATAACCACAAAGACTAAGTTTATCATCTTAAACACACCTCAAAATCCAATTGGTAAAGTTTTTACTAAAGAAGAATTGACAAGGATTGGTAAATTGGCTGTCAAGCATAACTTATTTATCATTTCAGATGAGGTTTATGAGAACTTGTATTATACCCCATCATTTACTAGAATTGCAACTTTATCACCAGAGTTTGGTGAACGTACTTTCACGATTGGTTCAGGTGGAAAATCCTTCGCTGCCACAGGTTGGAGGGTTGGTTGGATTGTTGCAAAACCAGAACTACTGAAATACGCATCTCTTGCGCATACTAGAATTTGTTTTTCCACTCCAGCTCCACCTCAAGAAGCTATTGCGGTAGCTCTTAATGAATCTCTCGAGAATGGTTATTTTGAGAGAACTCGTCAAGAATATATTGAAAAATACAATATTTTCAACAGGGTTTGGGATGAACTGGGATTGCCTTATACTATCCCTGAAGGAGCTTACTATTTACTGGTTGACTTCTCCAAGGTCAAAATCCCAGAGAACTATGAATATCCAGAAGAGTTAAAACATCGCGCAAAGGATTTCAAAACTGCTTATTGGTTGATTAATGAAATTGGTGTCGTTGCTATTCCTCCAACGGAATTTTACATCAAAGAACACGAGAAAGTTGCAGAAAACTTGCTGCGTTTTGCTGTTTGTAAAGATAATGAAACACTTGAAAAGGCAGTTGTTAGACTCAAAGAACTGAAAAAATACATCAAATAGATCACAATACAAATAACTATATTATCATATAAACTCGCTGAACAACTCATTTTCTGAACGAACTAGTTTTACCAGTTGTTTTGGTAAACTGTCTTTTAGCAGGTGTAGGCCCTTCGGATTCTTGACCGTAAGGATCAAACTCACTAGTAACTTTTCTCTTAGGTTTAGTAGATTTTGAGTCATTGTTGATTATTTTATCAAATTTAGAATAATTTGTGACTTCAGAAGAGTCAGGGTGTATATTCTGAATTCTTCTGTGTTGATGATTTTGCTGTTGCTTTCTCTTCAGAACAATGATTTCATCTGAGTCTTCAAGTTTGATAGAATTTGGTCCATCAGACATATCTTTTATTTCTTTCAAATCGGTTTCCATTTCATCCAGTTTAACATCATTTTTTCGATTGTTTGGTTGAAGCTCACTTGCAACAAAGGTAGCTAGTGTATCTCTTATTTCACTTAACCGGTCAATGACATTCAACTCATTTTGAATAAATCGACCATTTACAAACTCTGATGTTTGATTAATTGAAAAAGTTTCATGGCTGACAATAGTAGAGTTGACGCCAAATTTTTCAACCGCTGGTTTCCTTTCGCTATCTTTTAAAGCTTCAAATAATTCCACGTTTCTGAGGACTTGATCATTGTTGATTATTTCTTCTGGTATTTCATTAACATTGAAATTGTCTTCATCTATTTGGTGATTTTCATTTTCTCTCAATGCTAGTGAAATAATCTCAGAAACTTTTTTAGAATTTTTCCTTACATATTCTGTGACAACAGTGCTTGAAGCCAAAACACTTGCAGAATTTGTTGGACAAGAAGAAGCAAGCGATACAAGAAGCAGATTTGGCATTATGTATCTTGGTGATTCATCCTCAATTTTTGCTGCCTCTTCTCTCCACTTATACAAAGCTTTCACAACACATGACTTTCCGATGGATAGATTATATTGATAAATCAAATTATTCCAAGGCTCCTCTTGCTCTATTAAAGAGTAAACTTCGTTTTTACTTCCAAGTTTCGGTCTAAAGCTAGAATATTCAAATCTTCTTTTGGCGACTTCTCTAGAGTGAGACAAAACAACGTTCAGTTTATCATTTTCGATAAGCATATTTCTGAGAATATCATAAATATAAAGCAAAAAATGAGTATCTGCCCTTGCATACATTTTCATAGAAGCTGTTAAAGGGCGGACCCTCCAATCTGCTAATTGATATTTTTTTGAAGTTTTGAAGTGAGCAAATCTCTCTAGAAGATAAGCAAGACCGTGTTTTGGAAATCCAAGCTCTCTTGAAGCATGATAAGTATCAAAAAGACTCACAATATACAGTCCCAAATCCCTTTGAAGCCAAATAATATCCATGAAAGCACCATGAAAAATCTTTGTGATATTAGGATCAGTAAAAACTTCATTCAAAACTTGAAGATCTTCTCTCAGTGCCAATGTATCGACTAACCAATCTGTGGTTCTTGAGCTAATTTGCATCAAACAAACAATACCATAGTAAGATCTATAATCATGGTGTTCTAAATCAATAGCAAGTTCAGTTGAATTTTTTAGATCTTTTAACATCAAGTTCAACCCTTCAACAGTGCACACCCACACTGGCTCTGTGGTCTCCCAGTCACTCGGGTTTATTGGATCATGCTTTTCTAAGATTAAGTGATTATATTCTTGGTTCAGAATTTCATTTTCGTAAGGTTGTGGATAATGCGACGGTCTGTTTTCATCTGGTGTTGTCATTGCCAATGATTCAGTAAGTGGGATCAAAGCATTCGGTTTCGATTTCAAAAGAGGGATAAAAGGATGGGTCTCTGAATTATCAATCGGAGTTTTGAACTTCTTTTGAGGTTTTTCGATTCTTTTCTTTATCTCACCAAAGTTTGAGGAAGACTCATCATCAAGGTAAGTAAGGTTGTTCTTTGTATCATAATTTGGCTTTTGTTTTTCTCTAATATTATCAAACGCAAGATCTGATTTCTCAAGAAGAGTATCTAATACGTTTGCTGCGGTATTCCAGGATTCGGTCAAAATATCCTTATCAATCTCACCGGCTTCCACAGAATCTATAGAAGTGGTGATCTGGTTAATCAATGCTAAAAGTTTGTTCGAAGCACTTTCGCTGGTGTGTGACAGTGGCTGATCAAGACTTTTGTAAAAATTGATGTCGTTAGAAGCAAGGCCTGACGCAGCTCTCACAACAGCAGTTGTTTTTGGAAGAGCTCTGTCAATAAGATTTTTTTCTCCACTCATTGTTGCGCTGTTCGCACTAATATCACGATTCACTAGTAACTACTAACTACCTTCATCAAATTTAAAATGAATTTTTTTTTCAAGAAAATTTTTCCGGGTAGCTCTAGCCCTCAAGTTTCAAAAAATCAAAAGTCCTGGAATTTCTAGATTAATTTAATTGACATAATTTGTTAATTGTTTGAACAAACTTACCACAATAAGTCAGCAAAATGCTTAGAACACTAGGAATTAGAATATTTCCGCAGAAAATAATTGCTCGCTTCTACTCTTTAGATTCAAACCCAACACCTGGTCCTCCAAAACTTGACAAAAAAGATCAAGATGAATTTGAAAGATTGCAAAAAGCAGCAAGCACCGAGGCTGTTATTGAAGAGTTCAATAGCAAGATCGATGACAACAGGGAATCGATTAAGTCACCATTCCTCAAGACTAGTGACCCTTCAGGGCTCTCTCCAGAGTTTTTTAAAACTATACCAGAGTTTGAAGGTGATGTGAACCCTGTTACAGGTGAAATCGGTGGGCCAAAGCAAGATCCATTAAGACACGGTGATTATTCATTCAATGGTCGTGTCACGGACTTCTAAGAAATATCCCTTTACTATAATGTTTAACGAAAAATTCATGCCACTATGCTACATACTCAATTCTATACAGCTAAGTTTTATAGAGGAATTTTTATACCTTCATACTCAAGCTCTGTTAAATTTTGAGTTAATCTATTTCTTGTATGATTTAACCTAGCTTTCCCTTTTTCTAAAATTTGAGACAATTCATCCCAATCTTCCTCCGTTTGTATTCTCATGCTCGAATCTTGGTTGGAAACTTCTATGTTTAAATCATCTAATTGTCGATGAATAGCTTCAAATTTTTTCAGAGAAGTATTGAAAACAATTGTTAAGTTTTTTAATTCTTTGAACCAAAGCTTCTCTTTCAAACTAATAGATGAATCGAAGTTTAGAGAAGATTTAGTTAACATTTTCTCAAATCTTATGTTAATTTCTTCCTGTTTTCCTTTAATGAGTTCAATTTGCTCGTAGTGAGAGACGGCTTTGTTTTGGATAGCCTCCATTTTAGCTTTTGAAGTCTTTAAGGCTTCGATTTGACGTTCTTCTTCTCGTTTTTGCAGTTTTAATCTATGATTTAAGCTCAAGCTAACTTTATGTAGTTTTATGACCTGATCCACAATCAAAGTATTGGAAATACTAAGCTCTTTCAATAAATTCTCACTTCCATCAAGCAATAAAAATGGAACATTTATGGCATTGGCAGTGGATGCTGTATGTAAAAGGTTTTCAATTTCTGAAAACGGAGCATTCAAACAAAATGATGGGATGATAAAAGAGGGTTCCAATGTTCTCTCATGATTATATTTGTCGATTTGAGAAATTTCATCAATTTCTGTGACTCCTTTAATCGGAGTTTTCATGATATTTATATTTTTGTTGGTTGCTATTAAAGTTTCATTTCCAATATCTCCTATGAAAATAATGTATTCAAAATCTTTCAATTCATAAATATTAGAAATTTCAGGTTTGAATTCATTCTTATGCAAGTCGGTAAAACTCTGCGGTGTGCTACCAAAAAAGGATTCACATTTGCTAAAATCCAATTGTGAGATTAAATTCGACTGTTGAATAAAAACTTTACTTTTTGCTTCGTTGTTTTTCAAGTAACACGCTTTTTTGTTTGGTGAGGATTCATAATAAACGGTAGATAACACAGGATATGCATTATTTGGAGACTGCAAGAAAACAAAACTTTCGTCAATTATTTCTGTACTCCATCTCATAATAAGCTCCGGATCTTGAGTTAAAACTATATGTCCACCTTTTTCAAATCCAACAATCAACAAATCAAGGTCTCCGCATTTATGAGAAATCAAATCACTGCCATAATCATCATACAGTACTTCTGGAAACGGCTGAATTGCAAAAGGTCCTTGGATTTCAAATGATTTATATTGTGAGGTATCAAACACAATCAACTCTCTCCCGTCTCGTGTTTCTTTTTGGGCCAATGGTATTTGATTCCATAAAGCAGTGGCAAATTTCAACTGCTCAATTGTGTATTGCCTGTTTGGATTCTCAAAGTCCTCAATATAAAGATCTGACAGCAACATTGTCTCGTTTAAGAGTTCCTCAAGAGACTGTTTGTTTGTCACAATACTTTCACAGATGAAAGGGTATATTACAAAAACATCACCATATTTGTTTAAGACATATAGTGTTAAAAGACCAATGAGGTTGTCGTCTGAGCCAAATGTGATTGAAACAGCGTTCTGCACATAATTGGTAGCAAGCCCAATTTGATTTTTTGACGGTGTGCCACTCAATTCAAATGAGCATTTTGGGGAAACGACTGAAAACGCAGGGTCAAAAACTCTTATAACATCATCGCTGGAAAGAATAACCAAACTAGCTTCAAATTTTGATAACTTATCCCAAAGCACCTTCAAAATTGAGAAATTTTTGTATATGTTGGATGCAATAATGAAAGAGTTAGTCTCGATTTCACAGTTTCGAGAAATATCATCAATATCAGATCTCGATGGAACTGTAGAAATTATGATCTTGGAATCACTGTAAATGGCCATAAGCGTTCCGAGTGAGTTCAATTTTATTCCTTTGACCTTAAAATTCAGTTCAGTGATAGACAATACCTTGTACGTTTGAGAGTTTCTTAAACCACATCTAATAATGTTTCCACAGACGAAGTACAGAATATCGCCATTTACCGCCATTTTCTCATGGCCTAAGTATGAATTTTCATACAGATCAAACGTGATATCTTTAAGTATTGGAAGAGTTTTAGTTTCCTCTGTCATAGACATGTTGAAAAACTAGAGTCTAAGCTCTAAATTCCAAAATAAAGCAAATCATCAAATTTGATAAATTTTTGAGTTTCAACTTTCAAGCTAAAAAAGGCTTAGGATAAAATAAACAAGCGGGTAACATGATCCACAACTCTACACTGTACAGCCAGTTGTAAGTACTAAGTACTAAGTACCATTTGTAATTACGTTGATTGAAAACAGTATATAAACGAAATACTTAATCCATACCCACACCTCCTTGTGGGGGAAACCTATTTTTTCATTTTTCTAAGGAAGTTTGAATTTTTGATTCCAGCCTTATTGGCTTTTCTCATATGCTTCTCCTCTGTCCAAGTAGATGATTGTGCCTTTCTTTCCTCTAGAATGGTCCAGAGCCATGCAGGATATTTACTGTCCTCCAACGCAACAGGTTCTTCGCCTGATTTTTTCACCTTCAAATTTAACACAGTTCCAGCTTTGCATGATGATGGTGTGTATTCTGCTGTTGTATTTTCGTTTTGCTCAGTGGCCACAGACGCAGCATGCGAACGAAGACTTGTTGTAAAGTAAGTTCTCAAGCCGGATGCGGCGCTTATCCTTTTGAGAGTAAACATCTGGTCTGTGTGATTTTGTCTTATACAAAGTTTATAGAATATATGTAATTGTTCTCTTTCCAACTCAGTTTACAACATTTTAATTTTTGCAAATAATTTCATCAACTTTAAGCTTTAATCCAGACCAACAACATTACCCGCAAATTTATTCATAGCTACAAGCTTATGTAGTTTTTCGCATTATACAGTGTACTGCAAAATATTTATATGTAATTACTAATTACATGAATGATCTTCCAGAACCCATTATAATGCCAGTTAAAAGTTAGAACTTAGAACTTAGAACCAACTAGATATTTTCTTTATGCAGCAAAAAACTTTTTTCATTGAAGAGCAACAAGCAACAGACAAAACAACTGAACCCCAAAGTTAACAGATACATTCCAGGCAAATGAGAACAGAAGCTTGGGGCTGAAAACCGTCCAGATGAATAAGTGAAACCTTAGCACAACACAAGATAGTAGCAGTAATAACGTACTTAAACTAAAAAATAAAAATTGTATCTTCCATGTGATTTGAAATGTTTGAAATTTGTTTTTGATGTTTGTTTGAGTTGTTTCATAGAAAACCGACAGTGATGCAAAAGACCAAAACATTACACCTGCAAAGTTGGAGATAAACACTAATGTTCCAACAGCCGCCATATTATAGTTTGAAATACCATTATAGGCGTTAGATAAATCTATGCTGGCCAACGAGTTCGTCATACCAGATGAGTAAAATGTTAAATGGGTCACTGTGATCAATAATAACGTAACTAATCCAATTCTGTTTGAGATGCTATAGCCTTTCAAAGACTTGAAAATCATACTCAAACTGTACTTCAAAATCATTAAAATACCGTAAATTGGTATATTTGAAACTCTAGTTTGGAAAATCAATAAGAATGTTATCAACGTATGAATGTCGGTGTAAAACAAGTGCTTATAACCAAATCGCTGTAAAACTATTCTTGATATTATCGAAACTAGTATTAAAAAATAAAACAGTTGTGCTGTCTCAAGCAAATACTGTTCCTTGGTGCTTGACTCAATGAACCTAGAATTGTATTCCAAAAATTTTATAATAAACTTTGGTAGTTGATCACCATCATTCAAACTTGATAAAGTCTTGAAAGATAAAATCACCATTGATAAAACGAATGCTAAAGTGAATGTCGCATAATAACTGAATGCATTCAGTCCACCTCTGGTTAAAACGATTGCGTATGCGGAAAGTGTTCCTAGAACCAAGACCCAATTCAACTCAAAATTGGTGTTCAAATAATCTGAAAGAGTATCACCAACAAATTTCTGGCCACTATTATTCCATCCTCGAAGAATTCTTGAAAACATGGCAAAAACCACGATATTGAATCTGTCATAAGGAAACAAAAATAAAGAAAATGCAATTGAGATCCACCACCAAAATTGATATTCTTCTTCAACCAGACTACTTCCAAAAGCAGTTAAACCATATATAACTGCAAATCCGATATATAAAATGGAACTTAACTTGAATTCCTGGACAACAGAGGTTAATAAAACAATATTTACAAGAAAAACAAAACCAAGTCCTAAAGAAATGTGGATATAATTGTAATTTGTTGCTGAATTTATGGCTTTGTCTTGGAACTTGTATAAGTTACTTAAAATTTCTTCTTTATCATTCAGATTTACATCAATTGAGTTGCCACCAATTTTAAAGAACTGGTAGAAATTCTCAAGTAAAATTTCTAGTCTCTCAGAATCATTCCATAAAGGCAAAAATTCTTTGATGAAAACACCTAAATTATTGCATGGAATTGGTAAATGTAAAAAAGCAGAAATGGTGGGAACTAAGTCAGCTTGTTGTATTCTTCGATAATATTGAAAATTGGAGTTGATGGGCAGTGGTGATTTAATATTCAAATCTAAATTTTTGAACATTTTGGATACAAACGCCAATGCTGCTGAAGTTTCTGCATTTGAAGAACCTCCGTGATTTCCCATTTCGTTCATACCATGATCACCCAATATTATGAACACTGTGTCATCATCCAGTCTTTTATAGATTGTTTCAATCACTTGGTCCATCTCATTTTGCTTGGGTTTCATGAACATAGAACTTGGTCCACCTTTATGACCAATATGATCTAAACCTAAATAATGTAAAATCAAGCAATCCCAATTTTTCTTGGTCAATTCCTCATCAATATGACGAGTGACATTGGCATCAACTTCAGTAAAATCTGAAACAAAAAAACTGCTTGTACCATCAACATAATCAAACTGAGAAGGAAACAATTTCAACCATGTATCATCACCGAACATATGAATAGTTTTATTTGATAGCTTTAATTGATTCACCCAGCTATCCTGTAAAGATAATGTTGATGATGAATCTCCTTCAATGACATTGAATACGGCATCCAAAAAGTTAGGAGCTGAACCGGTGGTAATTCCTTTTAATCTAGGCAACGTGACAGTTGGAGGATTCGAAAATGCTGTAAAACCAACAGCTTCTCCAGATCTCAACAAACTTTGTAAAAACAGCATTGATGAGTCTTCAGAAAACATGAAATCGCTTCTAAGGGCATCAATCACCATCAGCACTATCTTCTCAAATTTCGGTTCATAGTTCCCACCATTTTGGAAATCACTGTAACCTTGAAGAACAATTTTGTTGGGGAAAAATCCCTTGCAAAAAAGTGTAATTCCTGTTAGGTTGAGGATCAAAAGACCTAAAAAATTGCTCCATAGCATTTTAAGGATCTAGCTCACTTTTCACAACAGCAAATTGGTCTTCAAACACCCAAAACTTGGGAAAAAAAAACATGAAAACGAAAGCGAAAAAAGTGGATTACATATAAATATCTACATTTTCTATCAGCAAATTAGCTTCAATATACAAGGAAAAGCTAAAAGCTGAATCATTGCAACAATTGGTCTCTGTAATACGGTTGGTTGTTGATGAATTTAGCAGCTCTTCTATCGTCTCTGTCCTTATGATGCAACTCATTCTTCCATACTCTTTTCTTAACGACCTGTTCATTTTTATTGTAGACTGAGATCAAGTGTCTTGATTCAGCGGCAATTACAGTACCCTGACCTTCAGTGAGAACAATATCTGGTTTCAAATTTTGACGGAAATATCTGGCTAAAGAGCGGTGACCAACTTTTAAACCAGTCGGTAAATGAAGCTCAACACCATCATCATATGAGATATGTTGTGGCAATTCTTCTTCTTCAGTGCTTTCAGAGTCTTCAATCCCTTCTTCTCCTTCAACATCTTCCCATTCTCCGTCATCATCATCGGTATCGCGATCATAACCAGGTTGATCAACCGTAGTATAAGTTGGACTAAAATCATAGAAATCTGAAATTTCTAACCTTTCATCTTCAGTTTCATATGGGATTTTACAATGCTTTTTGGATGTTATATGTGCTCTGACAGCTTCCAAAGATCTTCCTTGATAGTTACAACAAAAACAGATATTACCAATACTTAATTTTTCTGACATGTAGGTAACTAAACCTTCTAAATCAGTCAAATATTTTCTTTCGGGAATATAAAAACCATGAAATTTTGACATATGCTCCAAATTGAGATCTAAAGACTGAAATTTCTTGTTACAGAACATACAAACATCTAATGGAATTTCAACTTTGTTATTTAATTTCTCTGTGATAAGTAATTCCTCTTCTTCTTCTTGTGTTAAAGGCTCACAAACTTCACCCTCAATAGATGTTTCTAGAGTTTCTATTTCAAATTTTTGCTCTTCAGAAACTGATGTTTCAATTTTCGCTATTTGCCTTTCAGTATCAACTTTATCGTTTTTGATTGATTCCAAAATATGTTCTCTAGCTAATTGTAGTAGTTTTTTTTTTTTCTCCAACAATGCTTCTTTTTCAAATCCTTTCTTTTGTTTCTCTAAACTTTTCTTGCCTTTAGCTGAAACTCTTTTTAAATCTTCTTCGTCTTTCAAGGTCAACTTCTTGACTTTTTCGTTGAATAAGTCTTCGTTGATTGCTGGTAAATTTGTAACTCTTCTTTTCAGGTTATACCTGTGCCATTCTGATTTCATGTGGGCTCTTTGATCCTCTGAAGTAGAAAACTTCAAGCTGCAAGAGTTACAAGTGTACATTCTAGTTGTTTGGTTATGTCCTTGATTGTGTTTCTTAACTACTCTTTCACATCTTAAATTTTTTTCTTTTATGCAGTGACAGTATTAATTAAAAAAAAATTTTATTTAAAACGGTTTTTTTGAAAAAAAAAATCAATTCCGGGAAAAGAGACCCAAAAGCATAGAACTTAGAAGTGATAGAGATATGAATATGAATAACTAGGTTTTGATCGCTCGACTTCGTCTTCCCTCAGTTTGTAAATGAATTGCTAAAAGTTCTTGGCTTTCAGCATCACAGCTGTAGTATTCATGCTGAAGGCATAAGGCATAATTATTTAGGACTTATTATATCAGGAATCTGATACCAATATTTGCTAGAATTCTCCAGAATATATCTTTGTATTCTGATATTATTTATTATTGATTTGAGAAATTCTGTATCAACATTAAAGAAATTAATGGTATGATTTAGAAGGTACCAGAAGTTTCTATTAACTTTGATTTAGCTGGCTCTACTTTTCCTATAATTAAATAGTTTAACAATATACATCGATTACATCTACTAAAGACTTGATCCTACCTTCAGTAGGTTCTTTGGTCATTTACTATCAGTCTACGACTATAGTATCTTAGCTTATTAAAGTTCATACCAGGTATAACTTTAACACAGCATTGAGAATAACTTATTTTAACGTGTTTAAGTAAAATTGCACTCTTATCCGCTAGCTAAAAACAGTAAAAACGCTCAAAATGGATGAGTTAACTATGTGTACCAAAAATGCAAATATACAGTCTACCATCGTATATAACGCTCATCCAGCTATAGTTTACATTAAATAAAGCAGATTGAGAACTTTGCGTATACCATTTCCCAGCTCATCAGGAACCAAAGCTCAAACTAAACTCACAACAAGGCGTCAAAGTTGCAGTTTGCTCCATATTTTAATTTTCAAAAGTTATTAAACTATAGTATAAATTTTTAAAAAAAAACATATGAATAGCAAGGTTGTATAGCCCTTATTACTTAACAGGAACCATGGTATATTTTTTTGAAATTCGCGCAAAAAAGTGTTAGAAAATGGCGTTGAGTGTTTTTTTCAAGATTTGTTAGGCAAACAAAAAAATATTCTGCGCAGTTACTCAAAAAAAATAGCAGGATTTTTCTACAAGTTTCAGGATGGGTACTCCAATATATCAACTTCTTACCGAGAGATTTTAGTAAATTTCCTAGGATTCAACTTCTAATAAATCAAAAAAACTCTTTTGAGTTTTTTGGACAATAAATGAATATTTTGTAGAATTTCTCGAAGACTACAGCTGATTTCTTTGTAAAACTTGGTCTATATACTCTTATTACCTGTTAATCAATGTCTAGCGATTCAATGAGAAACTGGACTTTATTACCGAGTTGTAACTTGTAGCTAGCTAAACTTTGGTAATATCTTGAAGAATTTCACTCATTTTAATGTAAATTCAAAAAAAATAAAAGTTTGTTAAGTAGGGTATCTTTCTTTTGTGGACTTAATACAAAACTCAATCATAAGCAATGACTAAGAGAAATTGTGCTAAATTTTTTGATGATCATGAGATCATGTGATTAATATATATGCATCTCGTTCATAAGTATGTCGGAGGTCCTATATTAATGGAAGTATTTTTTTTTGGTACTCCCGGTTTAGAAGTGCTTCAGATTCGGTCATCCAATTTAGAAGGGACAATTTTTTGGTCACTAATAAATACATGAAATAGCCATTGATTATTGTAGAGAATGTGCAAAAGACGGTTCAATCTGGAATAATTTTGAAGGTTTTACGTTGAAAATTGTTTCTCAAAAATTGAAATTCGTCCATTGTGCTTTCAAAACAAGCTAACAAATGCAGTAAACCATTGTTCTTGATTGAACTAAGCTAGTGGATTCTAATGGTGTCATTCTTATTACAATATCTCTTGATTTAATGTAGTTATAATACACTGAACATTTGGTAAAAAGAAAAAGTGGGTGCAAAGTATATTGAAAAAATGAAGGATACTACGTCAATTTCAAATGAGCTCAAAATTAGCATCAAAATTTTTTAAAGGACTTTTTGACTGTTAAGTGCTTTTCTGCGGGACGATTTTTTTACAGAAGTACTTCTGTATTGGACGGTGCCAATTTAAAGGTACTTCCCAACGGGACGACCCATATAAAAGTATTTTTTTTTCACTACGTACATATGGGACACCACATATATATTTTGTCTTTACAGAACAGCAATATCAAAAAAAATCAATTTCATATCAATTAGCTATTGCACTACTTGAGTAGTAGCTCTTTCTTGAGGTTTTAAGTAATTACGGACACCACCACTGATAATATTTTAAACAAACTTTGGCTCGAATTCTATAACTTTCTGGACTGTTAGAATATATAACCAACCTGCATTCACCAACCCACCTGAAAGCATCAAATGTGAAAAGTACTGAAAAAAGGGGCAGAGCAGGTAAAATCACCACTAGAAGTTTGCCTTAGTTGTAACGCTTTAACCGTAGCGAGCAACGTAATATATGAGCCTAGCCAACAGCTATGTAACTTGTATGAATAATCTCTTGTATATTCTGTAATACCGCCTAAAACAACATGAATGATCTATGTTAATTACTACTATAATAAATCAATTATACATAGTAGTAGCATAAATGCTGTTATTATTCCTCTGCCTTTTATATGAAACTATACAACAATCAGGATTTTCAGTGTAATTTACACTTGAGAATTCTGCAACTAAAATTTCCAGAAACTTCTTTTTACTGTAATTTTACATCAAATTCATAATAAGCATTAAAGGCATTCCAAGTTTTAGTTTTAAAGAATGTTTTGGAAATAGTAGATTTTGAAATTAATAATTCATTAAGTGTGCAAATAACATCATTCTTCATCGCAACAATACAATTGTCAGCAAAATGCCTGCTTGTTTCACCTTTATTCCGTCTATTCATGAAAATCTGTACATGTTTCTGACAGTGGTTTCTCTAGCACATCTTTCGCTGGATAAATCTGTTCAAAATAAGGATCTGTTGTTTTTACCTTGAAATTTCAAATACTTAAATTTTAATCGACAAGTTTTCATTATTACTAGATACTTACATAAACTTCATTATGTTTTTTTTTTAATTATAAAGTCCAATTTACTCAAAATTGGCTCAACAACTTTATAGTTTGCAAGGAGATTCTGGCAGAGTTTTAGAAAATATAACTGTCTCAATTTTGAGTAAATCTCAAAATAACTGATTTTCGCTAGCAAATTTGACACTTTTTTTTTCAAAATTTCAAAAGATTTTCTTATTTATGGTAAAAACGCGATTTTTGACAACAATTATAAAGCCCTTCCAGGTTGAAATTTGAAAATCCACCACCACAGGCTATTTCATATAGTTGAAATTTGAGAAAATTGTAAGGTACAGTTTTTGAGTAAACTTTAAAAGTGTTGATTTTACCATAGTTAAGAATTTAAGAGTTCACTTTTTGAAATTCCTAAACAAGATTGTGGATTTGCTCAAGGACGAGTGAGTTGTGTCAACTAAAATTTCACTACATCTTGAAAGATGATACACTCACTCATAATCACTGACTAAGGAAGTTTGTGTCAAATTTTATGATCATGAGAATCGAGATCATATGATCAAGTAATTTCTGGGTCTTATGATATGTACTATTATTGCTACTAACCACTCCTTGTAGACTACCTTAGCTTTTTTTAGACTCTAGTTTAAATTATTCAAACGCAGTTCTAGGGAACACAGTCTGAAATTCAGGTTACATACTGATTTCAATGAATGCCTTTTAAGTTTTACCCTACAAAAAAATTGAGCGAAAACCCTAGTACATATCAAAAAATTAAACTAGCAAATGTTGAAATCGCAATCAGTGTAACCTTCAAAGCGGTCCTTCTTCGACTACCTGCATTAAATAATAAATACTCTCAACCTTGCTTTGGTATTTATGTCCAAACCATTTGCTGGTCTTAAATTTTGCTCTACAGCTCTTCCCATGGAGCTACGGGTACGTTCTACAATTTATGTTTTATTTTTTTATAACTGGATTTAACTCATATAACTAGTCTGAGAACATTACCAAAATTAAAGCCATGGGAGGAGTCCATTCAAATAACTTGAACTCTGAAATAGATGTTTTGATTGTTGGAGACAGAAATACTGAAAAATACAAATTCGCTGTGAAAAATAGATCTGATATCATTTTTATTGCACCTACAGTTGTACCTGATTTACATCAAAAGTGGATTAACAATGAAGATAAAAGTGATCCAGACTGTTTCAATATTCATAACCATTTTTTGCCAGTTTTTTATGGGTTAAACATTTGTTTGGCCAGAATCAATAATGATTCATTGATCATAGCATCAGAAAGATCAAAACTAATTGAGATCATTGAAAACAACGGTGGAGTTGTTTCAGAATCTTTAACAAGCTCAAATTACTGCCTTATAACTAACGAAACTTCTGGTAAAAGATTTGAGGCTTCAAAAAACTGGAAAATTCCAATAATTCATCCTGTTTGGTTATTTCATTCGATGGAAAGAAGAGCTGCTTTGGAATTATCTTTTTATGGTATTGAAAATATACAAGATCCCACTAAAATAGGTCTCAATTCTTGTCTGGTATGGGATAAACTTCAGAATGATAATAAACATGGAAACATGACCGATAGGTACAAAAACATGGACAAATCTAATAAACACAGCATCGAAAATATGAACTCCAATGTGTTATCTTTGAAAAAAAAAGCAGTACCTTGGAATTCAATCATGAATATTTCAAAGGTGAATTCTTTGGCTGTACCTGATTTATCTACTACCATTTTAAACAGCTCTATGGATCAATCAACTTTAAATGATAACAATAAATACGATCACAAAAAAAAAATTGAATCGAACTTATTTCAAAATTACAAGTTTGCAATTAAGTTTTTTAGTTCTACTCAAAACAAAACTTTGAAAAAAGTTATTGAATCTCATAACGGTGTAATAATTGAGGACTTATTTAATCTACCTGTATCAACTTATTCAGTTATCATTATTCCTTCAGATTTTGATATTTCAAATATTCCGGTTGATTTTAATCCTTATAATATTTTTACAGAATGGTTCATTGAAAGATCTTTACACTACAAGTCTTTGAAGTTTGATCACTGGGGAAAACCTTTTTACTCGGCTTTTAATTTACCCATAGATTTGAATGTATCAATCACAGGGTTTTCTGGTATAGAGTTATTACATTTAACAAAATTGATTAAATTGATTAACTTCAAATTGAATGATTATCTGAATAAATCAACAGATTTATTAATTATTAACATTGATCCCTTGAATATTCCCCAAAACTACAAGCTATTTGATAGGTTCCCTACACTTTTCAATGATGATTTTTCAATCAAAGGAAAATCTTTAAATTCTATAACAACTATCAATTCAACAAGGAGAAAAATCAAATTTTCAAAAAAGAATTTTATACCAATCATTTCTATTGCTTATCTGTTTGCTATATTTCAAGATAGAACCTTGTTAACCATCAATAATGAGAATTGGTGTATTTATTGTCCCAAATTTTCAAATATAACTGATAAAGTGAAACACTTGATTGAAGATTGTGATACACCAAATTTGAAAAAAACGTCACTTAATCTTCCAGGAAACTCAGGAGAGGTTGATTTACCCAAATTGCCTTCTCCAATTAGAAATAAAAGCTCAAAATATAGCAACCAATTGGTGGGGAAAGATAAATCAGTTTCAGGTCTTTCAACACCAAATCAATCAAAACTAGGTAGATTGGTTGGAAGATCTTCAACCTCTCAACTAAATAACTCATCATTTGGAGTCAATAAGACCTTCACCAGTAATTTTAGTACTGATAATAGAATGAAGGGCGATTGTACTTATGATTATGATTATAATCATCATGATAAATATAAGATTAAAAATAATGCTTTCAACTACATTAGCCACCAAAACGAGTCTCATGAGTCTATTGTGAATCATAACGATGTGATTGATCGTTCCTCACAACCGGAAGGGACACAAATAAGTTATGATACAAGTAACTATAATGGCAATAACTTCACGGAACTACTAAACAAAGAAAATACCAAAGAAGCAACAGTTTCATTAGCTCGTCACAATATGAGAAAAAGGACAAGAGCAGACTATAAAGATATGTTGAATATTTTAGATGAATAAACTTATTTAAGAGATATCTTGTCTAGTTTGTTTTTTTGCTGACAGAAAAATTCATAATGGTCCTAGTATGATATATCCCTACTCCTACGTCTTGAGCCTTGAAAGTTGAGAATAATATTATTGCATTTTTGTTGATAACTATACTTGTAATAAATAACCACATTAGGTAACAATTCCTGAAATGTACAAATTAGTGAAACTATGAATTTTTATCAACCGAATACTTTGATTGCTATAATCTATTCCAAAAACTACTTAAAGTGTAGTTAACTCCTAGCTACACAGAAGGTTTTATACTTGACAAGAAAGGTCTACATAACTAACAGTATATATAAATTATAAAAAAAGGCGCATATGGTTTACAGATTGGGTAATTTCAAGTATACCATTTTGTAGCCAAAAAACGTCTCTTTTTCATGGTATTTTTTTTTATGAAAAAATTTTTATTCATCCCCTACCTCATTTAGATTTGGTTCCAATGATTATATAGTTTTTTCTGATGCGATAAAATTAATTTCACCTAACTCACCATTTATCAATTGATTATACTATTTTGGAAAGAGCTGAATTTGAGTGAAATTGAAGTTCTTGATTAATCATGAAAGTTAAACAAACTTAAGTAATTATAACAACTAAATAGACTTTAATATTTAATAGACTCAAGATGGCCAAAAATTATGGTTGCTATGAAAAGTTAATGTGTATAGCCTCATATCAATAGAGGTACAATTACTTTTAAATTCTTGTACTTTAGTAGTACACAAGTAATTTGTTCCAAGAAATATTACAGTGACCACAGAGAAAACATTGTAATTACACTTTTAATATCGTCACAATGTCCAATAGTCAAGATACTTAATCTAACCCTGAGCCATATGCAAATGCACAAAAGTTAGTGATGAAGATTTCCTGGCACTTTCTACCTACTCATTTTGCAGCTAGTGTTGTATCACTTGCCGCTAGCGCAATGCGATTAATCTGTTTTGTGAATTTTTTCCCCATAATTAATTGTCAGATCCGGTCCACAGATGTGGCGGATGCACTAGCCACATCTTTGTCTCAATACCCTTCCAACTAAACATTCCACCTTATTACTTGCTTGGTTCGTCGACTCTACAGAGTATAAAGCCTGCAATTCCCCTCCCAACTATACTTATTACATAGAAATACACACATCGATTCCATTAGTTCTGTACTACGATCGTGAAAATTAATAGATTAATAAATATGAATTAGACTTATTCTTTCTGACACTTGAGTGTTGTTCAAGTTATACAAACTAGACACTAGAAGCTGGGAAATCACATGGGTTTATATAATTGTTCTAAGGAGAATCACCTGATGGTTCTATACTCAATCGAATTCTCTAGAAAGCTGAATTCAAGTCTATAATAAGTTCTAGACCTTGAGTTAACGAGTTCTTTGAGAAATTAACAATCCTAGAAACTTCTATACCATTCACTTCATCCAATGAGCGAGTTAGGCTATAGGATTCCATGAACTTCTGCGGATTAGGCTTGTGTATAGATGATAGCTAGAAATTGCAGTTCTTCCGATTTGCTAGATCGTAGAATCTGAACACTTTTACAAGTTGATCAGGCTTGGAAAACGTCAATCTGCCCAATAGTGAGCAAGGAACACTAAGTAGTTACTAGTAAGTACTAAGTACGTAAATTACCTAGTTTATTTCTTGAATTTCGGACCCCTTGAGTCGATCACAAAATGACAATTGGCGGATAACATGGCCTATAATACCTTAATTGGACTAGTGAAAATCGACATTTATAAGAGCTGCTCAAAGTCATAAGCTTACAAAATTGGTATAAAATTATGCGTCAAATTTGAAAAGTAAACAAAAAAAATTTTGAAGATCAGTAAATGTGTATTAGGTGAGTTTCCGAAAACAGATATTCCTTGATGATTGATCTTTATTTTCAGTTGGTTGTCAAAAGATATATAAAAATTTCCCAGCTAATTGAGTAGTATAATAGTTATATAGCTTTAAATATTAGAGTATCTCATCAAATTTTGGAGAAGAAATGTGTGGCCAGTTTTGAGGAATTCATCAAAACATCGATTTTTACTAACAAAACTGGCATGATATTTGTCATTGAAATTTGAAAATCTAAAATGATTAGGGGGAGATGTACGGAATGAGCATTGGGTAGTTGCCACATTGATTTCAAAAATTCAATTTCTTAGGTTACACGAAGGGCGTTATTCTCATATTTTAAATAGTTTTCGCTCCTCAAACATCAGTCTGGGTAGAACTTAAAGTTTGCTTTTCACCCAAATGTGTACCCACTAAATGGGCCTGATATTCAAATATTACACACAACTGGTAATTGTGTTTAGTGTTCAGTACTGTTAATAGTTATCCAATAGTACTCCTGGAGGGTAATATGTTATGAATGTCTTTTTTTGAAGTTTTTCAAAATTGAAAGTGGAAAAACATCAAAAATTAGAGATTCGAAAAAAAACACTATAAAGTCATTGCTTTCATAATTGGGTTATCGAAATACCATCAAAAATGTCAAAAACCCAGGATTATATTGCTAATATTAGGTGCCAAAATGATCTTCCAGCCCCTCTTTTTCCACCAAAACTACTCAAATACAAAATTTTAACCTCTGAAGATATTAGCTCTTCAAGTTTATTATCCTCCTTACATAGAAAGGAAAATGTCTCAAATTTGATGGAAATCAACCAAGACTATGGTCTTTCGATAGATCTAATTTATGAGCCTGCTGTATTTGATCCCAAACAGCAGGGTTCAAAAATTTACACATTATCGGATGATTTACAGTTACATCCAAATGATCGTTTTTTATTAAGAGACCCAGGCATCGATCAAATCATTAAACACCAACCTAACGTTTCTTTTTTAAGAAGAACTGAATATATTGCCACCAAAAATAAACTTAATTCAAATGATTCATCTATTTCAAAAAAATCAAAACAAATTGATAACTCACCTATGATTCAGTTGAAATCCATTGAATCAACTTTTATGAACTCAACCAAAACTTTAACAGACTTGTCATCTTTGAAACATCCTTTTAAGAAAGATTTAAAAGCTGTGAAAACTTGGTTATTTTTGCCAGATCTTTCAAGAATGGATCAATCATTCACTTCAATCAAATTTTTAGGTTCTGCTTCTTCAAGCAACAAGAATGTGTCTAAGATTGAGTTAGAAGCTTCTATCTTTAAACCAATTGAATTAGAACAAGCAGATTGGATGTCTTTTTATACCACTGATGAAAAAAATTCTGAAATCATCAAAAGAAAACTGAATGATGTTAATGAGAATATCCCTTCCCATAAAATTTCAACTTCAAGCAAAAGATTCAAATATGTAAAAAACAACGATTATGATATGAAGGCCACTTCTGTTGAAGATGGTATAACAGATGTTGCACTTAGATTCGATAACAAAAACAATGTTGTTTATTATAATGCAATCCAGTCAAAAGCTGAATTGAAAAGGCACAGATTGAATGAATCATTACAGCAACTTGTTGAGCAAGTAGATTATGATATCATCAATGTGGACATCAGAGAACCAACATTTGCAGAAATCAACGAAAGAAATATATTAAGACATCAACACGATCCTATCAATTATGAAGCAATTGATGTTGAAGGAGAGGAAACATCGAACGAATGAATACAACTGTTTATCCGTTTGACTTCCTAGATAAAGCGAATTAGTATAAAAACACATATGGTTGGATTGTGCGGAGGACAGACTCTGGTATTTTTGAAATTTGTATTCTTATATAATCAATCAACAGTAAGAACTAAACCCTTGCCAGGTTTTACTAGTATCTATGTACTGAGTTGAGGATTTAGAAGTTGTTCAAGATTAGGAGATTCAGACATGGGATGTAGATATGATTACAGTATAATTCCTGTTGTCCCCTTGGATCGAATTACTTGTGTGAAGTACAATTGCTTTCACAATTGTACCTCTTATTTATATTATTGATATGAGGCTATACACTACTAATTGTTCATAGCAACCTTGATCTTGTAGTTATCTCTTTTCTTATGAATGATAAAGTTTATTTAGTTGCTATCATTATCTAAGCTTCTATAACTTAAATGACTAAACCATAGCTTTTACTTCACTCTTGAGTAGTAACTTGCAAAAAGTAGCGTGGATGTTGGTGTATTATGCAGATGCCCGATAGCAGACATGAGACATGAAACAGTACTAACTTGTTTCCAGATGTTAGTCGATGAGATTGATGTAGACAGTATTAGTAAAGAAAAAGTTGGAAAAATAAAAATATAATTTATAGCTATAAACTAGGGTCTTCGCTCGTCTTCGCTTATTTTGTGTAGTAAACCGTAAAAAGCAGTCATGGAAATCAGTTGCTTGGATTTCAGATTGTAATTTGTGTCCCCTAGAAATCAGAACTGCATTTGAGAAATTCAAATTATAGTTATATAAAAAGAATGATTTGCAGTGATATAAAGTACTCAGAAGTGTTAAAATCATACTTGGTATGAACTTTAATAAGCTCTGATACTATAGTTGTAGACCGATAGTAAATGATCGAAAACCCTATTGAAAGGTAGAATCAAAGTATATGTAATCGATGTGTATTATAAATAAATAAAAGTAAGTAGATTCTTTCTTGTCTTTTAAATAGTTGTTTCTATTCAAAAAGAGGTAAATGAAAAAGAGTAATAAACTTAAATTGTATCAAAGAAGTCTAACTAGGGACATTATGTAAGAATTTAAATTTTCAAGTAAGTTGTTTATGTAAGTACATAAATTTTCCTAATCGGGCGACAAAACTGCTAAACCGCATAAGCTGTTTTGCAAATTCCAACCTATAGTTTAATCTACAAATAAGCTACAGCAGCCAGCTTTATAAGTTATATAGTAGATCATTTAGTAAGTACTAAGTCGTAATTTTATGAATCACATCAGTTTGGGCCATAAATTGCAGTATAAAACAAAGCTGTACTATTTACTGAGTAATTTCAACTTACTAATAGATTCATGGACATTGGAGAGTGGATATCTCACATAATGTGTGATCGTTTTAACTTTTGGCCTTTGACTCTTAAGTAGTATAATTCAGATTTCCCAATTCAGTTACATTTTTTGCTAAGTTCTGTCATTGTAATTTTAATTTCGAAAGGTCCAAAATTCAAATTGCTTGAGCCACTCGTTTGGCCCTTGACTCAACGACTCTTGAGCCTGGAGTCTTGAGCCTGGAGTCTGGACTATACTGGAGACGAAATCTGGATAAATGGCAAATGTAGAATATCATGAAGGTTGGACCAGTGAGCCTGTCTTGATTCGTGACTTGGGAGCAAACTTCAAAGGATGCTACAATCGGCTAAAGGGGTGTTCTGTGTTTACTGCTAAAAGGTCGTGATAATGTTGCATCTTGCGAGTATTTCTATTCCTCAGTAGTAATAGTAGTAGGGCTGTAGCTAATTAGAATAAGCCACTTCAATGCAAGCTAGATAAAATTACCAAACAATTGTAAGACCTCAATGATTAGTCGTAGATGACTCAAGAATCTGGACTCTGGAGTAATGCTAAACTTTTATTAGGACCTGTCAGGGAATCAGTGGTCACCTAGCTCCTGGGTATAACTATTTATGTATATCTATTATTGTCTACCAACTACCTACTGCCTAAAGGCTAGTAGTAAGTACTAAGGACCTATTAATACATAACTTATAACTTGTAAGTACAGTCACCGACTTGCCAGGTTATAGTTACAGTAAGTTAGTATAGTCTTATCACTTATAAAACTGATGACACCTCAAGTCTTTTGTAATTAGACAACTGTATACTGCTAAGAGTTCAGTGCTCACTGCTTATGTATCACTTACAAGTTACTATTTCAAAACTGTCATTCTTATGCGTGCAGCGTCCGCCTTCAAGAGACTCGAGGCCCAAGGGTTGCATTGCTTACAAAGCGCTTTCAAGTCTTGAGTACTTACTGTCTTACTACTGAGGAATGTTCCGTGCCTCCTGCTCCAAACGTCCTGACACATCCAGTGGCTGTTCTTAGTTATATGCCCGGTATATATATGTGGTATATATATAGTGCTTGATCTCAGTCTGGAGTCTGGAGCCTGGACTCTGAAGTAGTGTTGACACAACAGCAACAGCTTTACCAACACTAACATCAATTGCTCAGCAAAACAAGTTACAAAATTATAATTGAATCTGCGACTCAGAGCCCTCTTTGACACAATATTAAATTAGACTACTTACAACAATATTAATTTACAACTACATTAAAGCTATACAATTTGTTTAACCCGAACATGACTGCAAAACCAAAGAAAGACAACACCTCTAAGCTCATTAAGCTGAAGGGCAACAGCGGCATTACTCGAACGTCTCAGGCTTGTGATCGCTGCAGAATCAAAAAGATCAAGTGTGATGGGAAAATTCCAAGTTGCACAAACTGTCTTTCCATAGGATACAACTGTCAAACCTCTGATAAGTTAACAAGAAGAGCATTCCCAAGGGGCTACACAGAATCGTTAGAAAAAAATTTAATCGCTTTGCAAAATGAAAACTCAAAGTTGATTACAGAATTAGATGCTTTGAAGAAAATCAAATCGTTAGCTAATGCGAGTACTAGCACTAATGACAGAGTTAGTATCTTACTAGATGAACTACGTTTGAGGAACAATGATATTCAAAAATCGAAAATCACTCAGATGAGTAATAACAACAACCTTGATAATAAATTTGAAGAGTCTCCAATCTTAGGTTTGACTGACAATTTCTTCACTTTCGAAAATTATATTGATGAAAGTACTTATATTGGACTGGACAGCTTAAATAAAGCCTTTAACTTGTTCGTTTTGAATAACTTTGTGAATGTGTTAAATAACAACAATCAAATTACTAGCAATGATGATAACAATCAAAAGAAAAAATTTCTTAGTGAACTCAAACATTTTCCAACTTCCATTACGACTGATATTGAGCCAGCTGCAATTGATTTCATTAAATCAAATATTATTCTAGATGAGTTTTTGGAAACAAAATTCTTGAATAAATTTCCAAAGAAATCAAGCTTGGATTTATTAATTTCAAATCATTTCGAAAATTTAAACAGTTTAATTCCAATTTTTGACGAAGATGATTTTTTTCAAACATATAAACAAATCTTCAGCTTAACTAATAACAGTACTGAGCTAATAGGAAGGTTTTTATTCAGTGATGATGCTAAGAATAACATCAACAACAGTTATGAAAAATACTTTAGCTTTGTCATAAACCTGATTTTGATCATTCAGTTGAATTGTTCAATGTTTAATGTTCATGACATTCATCAACTTATCTCAAACTTAAATTTCCATTCTAATTTATCACTTGAGAAATTTCAATCAATTTTATTATCCTTATATTTATTTCAAAATAAAAATTGTTTTAAAGCAACTATTGTGAATATTAATAGTTTGGCACACTCTTACGTTTTGAGTTTAGGTTTGCATTTGAATTTCAATAATCTAATTGACTTAAATTCAAACTTAGATTCGAATCAAAAGTTTAAGGTTTATTCTTCAAGAGTTAAATTATATTGGAGCTTTTACTGTCTATCAACTTTAACTGCTATAAGATTTGGATTACCAACTATTGGATTTTTCAATAAATTTTACGTTCCAAAAATAAATACTATATTAAATTCAAATAAAAATTTAATCAACTGTATCAACTTAATTGATTTATTGCAATTCACTGAAAACTTGAATTTTCTGGCAGTTAATGATCAAACAAATGATGATAATCATAAGATCAGCAACAATTTTATAAATGATGATGATTTCAACAAATATAACAACTTTTTGAATCAATGGAGATTTCACTCACTCAATTCAATTAGTCAACTAGATGATTCAAATTCAATTTCAGTTGAATCCAGCAAAATTCAAATCCATCTGTTTTATGATTACTTTAAAATTTTAATTAATCTCAATAATTCAATCAAAAAGTCAACAGACGGAGTTAAATTATCATCATCATTATCTTCTTCTCAAATGGTTGAAACGTTCGACCTCAACATCATTGGTACAAACAACTTAGATGATAATATTGTTATTGTTTCTCTGAATTTTTTAAAAATGATTATCCACTTGAATGCTAGAAATGAGTTCAATAACTTGAATAATTTGGAATTCCATTTGATTCCAATAAACTTTTTTAAAATTATTATAGTTTCAATATTAAACTTGATAAAGTTCAGTAAAAATTTGAGTGATAAGTCTTTGATTGATCAAATTCTATTGATTTTGAAAAACAGATATCCTGAATCATTCAATAATTTCAAGGAATTGATCCATTTTATCAAATTTGAGTATCAATTATCTGATTGCATCAGTACCACTTTATATGCGATTAATTATCCTAAGAATAGCAATAAAAATAAGCTGAACACTGATCATGAAGATTATCGAGTTTCTGAGGGTACTGACACTAAGATCAAGAATGAATCAACAATCGATTTCTCATTTGATGATGATCAAACTACATCAAATCTACCAAGTTTAACTATTCCATTAACTGAATCTTTATTTAACAAGAACAAGCCTTCGTTGAGCTCCAAAAGCAAAAGTCAAATTGATTTGAGTGATACGAATAATAATCATAATAACACCACTAGAAATTCATCAACCTCATCTTTGACTTCTGATATAACAAGTTTAGCTTATAAAAGGTTTTCAACTGATTCAGATATCTCATCGGTAGAAGAAGCTCCTATAGAACTTAGCCCCAACCATTTGGATCACTTACTATTTGTTTGGTCAGATCAACCTCCCAAACATAGCATACCTATTATGAATCATAATGATTCTGAACTTGGTGATAGTAACAATAAAACATACAATACTAATAATCGTGACGTTACAAATGATCATTGACCATACAATGATATAAGATCATCTTCAATTGAACTCAAACTAAAGTATTGTCACCCACTCTATCATGGAGGTTAACTTTGCTTATGATTCGAATTATATTATTGAGAGATAGTTTTTTCAAGAACTTTCAAAGTCATATCTTAAGATTCACTTCATATCCTATTATTTATTTTATTCACCTTCAAATATGATATGTTTTGTTTATTGAAAGGCTTGTTCCTTTTTTGATATATTTAAGCGTAGAACTAAACTTCGTTGTCTACATATTTTGTTGATGTGTTATTTGTATAAATGAACTATAATGTATCAGTATGAATCTCAAAAGCTATTTCCCTCACTAATTTTTTTTTAGGTAGATAACTAAAGGAAGTTGATCTTTTTAATTTCTTGTTTCTTATTCTTTTTGGAGTATCATATAGATCATCATCACTGTCAGCTCCATGAATATCATTTTTAATGGATGAAATGAAATTCAATCTATTTTCTAATCTTGGTGGAGTTATAAAAGCAGGAATTTTTATTTTCTCGTTTGGTAAATACATTTCTGTACTTAATTGGATACCATTGATATTTCCAGGAAATTCAAACAGTGATAGATCACCTAAAGGAGTTCTTTCAATAGTTGGTATATTTAAAAATCGTGGAACTTGATTTTCTTGATCTGCTATTTGGGCAATTTTATTCTCATCATTTGCTTTATTTTCAAGTGATGAATTTTGTGAATTACAATAAATCACTGGGTCACTAAATATAATAAAATTCGGTGTTTTATCTTTTAATTTCTCAGCAATAGTTTGTGATTCTATTTGTGTCAATTCTTTGGTTTGTAATTGTAGTGGTACAAACTGTGTTATATTTGAGGATTGTATGGGAAAAGAAGATTTAGTTATGAAACTGGTTCTCACATGAGAAGAAGATCTTAAGCAAAGGCAACCAGAACTTTTGTTGTTCTTCAAGGGTGAACAGTTTTTCAGATAGGGCAACCGTACGTTGCTATCCTTAAAAGATAATGCCGGTCTGTGTGGTACTTGTTCTGAAGAGTTCATTGGAATGGGGGATGCACTGAAATAAAAGACCAGCTGTTTGTATGAGATAGTTAATGAAGCCCAAAAGAAACTGCGATATTTTTTATATAGTTTGTGAGTTTTGGATTTGTTTTCAGTCTCAGTTTTCAAAACACGGTCGCGATTTTTCTCGTTTCACTGCAGAGTATGTCAACAATTTACAAATTACAAATAGTAAACCAACATAGTAGTATACTAGTATAGTACATACTAGCCTACTAGGTAATGCTCAAGTTTTCAAATTCCAATTATACAGGGTGTCCACTGTCGATTGTCGAGTTCCATCCTGAACAGTGGACAGGGTAAATCAGGAACGATTTTTTTTTTTGTACGATAACATGTACATATTGAGAGAGAACTAAATATTAAGTTTTAACTATGTACGTGTACAAGGTAATCAGGGCTATTATAACTTATGTTAAGAAAGAACTAATTACTAACTATTGTACACTTCTTCGGTCCATTTTTCTGTTATAACCGTTAACCTAACATCCTTATATATCCCAAACAAACAAGGTATGGAGTGCGGAACTCAATTTAGAGTATATAATCTCTAGTGCACCAGTTTGATATTTTTTTTTTTGTCATATAACATCTATTAGTTTTAATTCTATTTACTTAACTATTTAATAATTTCCATATTTATTTGTTTAGTATTTGGAATTAATTGACTATTTCATTTTTCTATCCTGTTGGATTTAGTTCTTCTTTTCTTGTTTTTTCTTTCCATTTTATTTCCTCTTCACTTGATCTTAATTAAATCTATTCTT
>JAJLVW010000103.1:0-35336 GCA_030570535.1 Starmera pachycereana
AGAATTGAAGTGATAAGTTTTGATACTTCTTTCAAAATATCATCATCAGTATCATTAAATTTAGCAGTGTTGACTCCTGGTTGTAAAAAAATGGGGAACCATTTCAAAGCATATTCATAAGCTTTTATAATTTCATTGTTATGATATAGTTTCAAATAATTCAATTTATGCAGGTTAAACTCTAGGTTTCCGGTACTCAGTAAACCATCTTTTCTATTGCCGAAGGAAGAAGATGGAAGAGAAAATGGTACGGATGAAACATTTTTTAAATGAGATGAATTCAAATCTATCAAGTAAGTTGAACTTTTCGACAATTCATTTAATTTATATCTGTTCATTTCACACCATTTAATAGTATTATCAAGTTCACCTCTTTCAATTTCTTTGATCAAAGAGTTCATTTTCCTAAATTTATTCAAAATATCAACATCTAAACCTTCAATAACTAATTCATTATCACCATCTTGTGGGGGGTTTTCATAAGTATCAATGTGGGTCACTTCATGTGGAAGATCAAGACCAGTTCTCATCATGATATGAAGTTTGATCGCACTATTGATTGTGGTCTCAATTGCTGTTGTTTTTTTAATCTTATAAATATAAGCATCATTCAACTCATAATCATAAATTCTGTCAAGAAAGTTCCTATTGAAGTTGTTTATTGTGTTATTACTTGATTTCAAGTTGGACTTAATTCCAGTTTCCCAAATTTTGTAACAAGTGTTGACCTGTTTAAACAATGATTTATCAGTTAATTTTTCGTTATCTTTGCTGGATTTGGAATTCTCTAAACTTTCAACAAAGTTTTCTAGCTCATTGATGAAATCCGAAGTGATTGAAACCTGGTCTTTTAAATTCAAGCCATTAGTAAAGCCTTGAAACTCTTTCTGTAAAGTTTCTAGCAATTCGGACATTGTTGGATTGTGTTTCGGATGTTATTAGTGCAAAATTGATTGATATTGAGAAATAAAAATGATTTCGAATTTTGTTTTTTTATTATCTTGTCAAACTACATGAAATTGTTACATTATAATATCGATATTGTGGTGTATAAGTTCAGCAAGCTTGGAAGTTAATACGATGTAGGGCATAACCACAATATATAGACATTAGAAAATGAGCCCTGAGCAATTACATAACCATGATAATAGTAACTGGGTTAATTTTTAATATACAAATTTGAGTCATTCCCTGAAGAAGATCCATTTCAATCTATTCTTCGTCACTTTCAGACTCTGAATCAGAGCCTTCTTGAGCTTCCAACTCTTTACGCTCCAATAAAGCTTGCAGCTCCGCATCTTCAGTGGCAGTAACAGCTTTTGGAGCCATTGTGACAGTGGCAGAACCACCAGCTTCGGTTATTTTAGCTTCAATGACTTCTAAAGCTTTAGTTAATAAATCAATGCCTTGTTGTTTTTCCAAAGCTTGTGTGGTGACAACATATAGTGGAGCGGCGACTAATTTGACTTTTACTTGTAAGTGCTCAGTAGATAAAGCTTCTGCACTTTTCAAAGCTTCCTTTATAGCATCAATACCTTCGTAACTGAAACATGAAACCTCAACATCAGCACGTATTTTGATGGCTTGAGGGGTCAAACGACGTGAGATGTAAGAGCGCAATTCAGCCAAAACATCTGGGGTAGGAGCTTCAATATCGTCAAACACGGAATCATCAGTAATGGAGATTTTAAAAGCATCATAAACATGACCATATTTTCGACTCAAAGGCCAGCCAATGGTTTGATATAAAGTTTCTAGTGGAATAGAAAACTTCTCAGCACAATGTCTTAAGATGGAATGAGCAGCTTTTGACTTGGTGTATCTTTCTTCACATTTTATAACATCTTCAGAAGAAACACGACGTTTTGATAAATCAATATAACCTTTTTCTTTGTCAACTCTTAAAACAACCACAACTTCATTTTTACCAACACGGATCAATTTTTGGATACTACGGATACGTCTTCTGGACAGTTCACTTAGCAAAACCATACCTTCAATATTGTCATATTCTAATAATTTGACATAGGCACCCATGTCAGCAATTTGTTGAACGTTGACCATGACAACATCGTCAACCTCTGGGTATTTATGTTCATAGTATCTACAACTTGAAGTGCTCATACTTTCTGTCTTTCCCTGGGAGGTGTAGAATGTATTTCTATAAAAAAGTTAGTCATTCTCTATTCTTTATTCCTTATAAAACAACACCATAGATGGTGGAAATCTTGTAGAACACTCCAAAAAACTACCAGAGTCTCCACATGCGCACATCCCAGATAAGCTCTAGAACGTATAAATGGTGCAAACCAACTCACAAATCGCAACCCACCGCAAAAAAGTCGAATTACAGCTTTTTTAAATGGCTTCTAACTGGAAATTCGTCCAACTTTTTCAATCGAAATGTTTTTTTTTAATTTTTTTCAACTGCGAAAATTGAACGAAACAAAAAAAAAAAAAAAAAAAAAAAAAAAAAAAAAAAAAAAAAAAAAAAAAAAAAAAAAAAATCAGCAAAAGCGGTGCGGACACGCTTTTCACGTCACTCATAACACTTATATATATATGTCGTGCCGCAAAGAAGAGTTTTTTTTTATTTGTGAGTGAGTGAAATAAAAGCTATGGTTTAGTCATTTAATTTATAGAAGCTTAGATAATGATAGCAACTAAATAAACTTTATCATTCATAAGAAAAGAGATAACTACAAGATCAAGGTTGCTATGAACAATTAGTAGTGTATAGCCTCATATCAATGATATAAATAAGAGGTACAATTGTGAAAGCAATTGTACTTCACACAAGTTATTACAGTGACCAACAGGAATTACACTGTAATCATATCTACATCCCATGTCTGAATTACCTAATCTTGAACAAATCCTAAATCCTCAGTTGTTGTTGTTTATTAGAGTGCTGGTGGATGTAGTTTCTGTATCCAAATCTGTCTGAACAACTTCAACTTCATCTTTCTCGCCTGCAGTATTGGCCTTGGAAGATTCATTCATATTATTGTCAGTTCTGTACATCCAATCTTTAAAATTGGCAATAAAAGAAAGAGATTTTTCCAAATGATTACGTTCATCATCCCTACAACAATTTGAAATATTTTTAGAGCTTTTTTGTAAACCTCTAAAATTATTGTTGTCACCTGTATAAATTTTAGCAAAATCAACAGCAGGAGAATCAGAATTCTTATTTCTTTCATTATCATCTTCATGATCACTATTATTATTATCTTCAATTTTGATGAAAGATTTTTTCAAAAGGTATTCACGAACTTCAAAATATAAATCTTTTGATACATTGTTTAAATTTTCATTTGTTTTCTTCCAATATGATCTAAAATCACTAATATGTTTTTTAAATTCCAATTCATTTTTTTTGAACCAAGAAACGTTTAATTCTTGTCTTGTTGCACCTCTTGCAAAGTTTCTCATCAAATACTTGTCATAATCTCTAATGATTTTAGTAATTATATCAGAAGTTGAAATACCTTCGGTTCTTTGTGTCGTTAAAAACATTCCTTTTTCCTTGATGGGTCTATAAATATCATCAGAATCACTTGAAGCATAAGGTAAATCATCATGAGCAACATAATCAATTTTGTGTTTCACTAGAAACTCTGGAGTTACGCACCATGGAGCATCAGGAATAACTTCATCTACCCATTTACAATGCTTCAAAGTTTCACAACGCTGATAGTCGCTTAAGACTGTCAGACCTTTTCTTTTATGAGTTTCAACATCGGATGGAATACCACAAATTAAGACAGAATTTGGTAAAGCCTTTTTAGCTTGTTCTAACTGTCTCATATGACCAAGATGGAAAAGATCAAAAACACCATCGGCATAAACACGAATTGGTCTATCTTTTGGAGGATAATTGAATCTATAACCTGTAGGTCTGAATTTTCTGTATTCTTCAGGCAATTCTTCAGTGTACAGTTTCTCTTTTTTGAGAAACTCTTTTCTCGACTCCTGTGCCAATTTTCTCTTTTTCACAACCTCTTCATTATCATTATCTTCATCTGAGCTGTTATTGTTGTTATTCGAATTGGTAACAGTAGAGGAGGCATCATCAGACTCAACATGTGTCCTCTTTCTGGAAAACAAGTTGGAGATGGAAGCGGTTCTCAGAAGACTTCCTGGGCTAGAGGGAGCAGGAGAAGGATTGCGAATACTGGACATTGTGTACTGTGTTGGAAAGTGCACCAGTGGGCAGGGAACAGAAAGAGCAACAGAGAAGCTCAGCAAACTGTGTTGAAACTTGAAGCTAATTAGACGATTTTTTTACAGCTAGTTCCAAATTCCAATTTAGCAAATATTGAAAGTATACAATTTGTTCGTTGCCCGGCCTAGTGAAGACATCCATGATTCAAATGGTAAAGTTGTACAATATAAATTATAAGTACTATTAACTACGAAGTGTCCACTGCCCAGTGGTAAGTGCCTGTTAGTTGCAGAATAATAAACAGACTCCACTGGTGTCGAGAGTTCAAGTTATAATTCGTAACTCAACGGAGCATCTCGTTTTGTAGGCTATGATACTATGGTATTGTACAGTGCACATTAATGTTCAACACATATTTCTTAAATCAGCTTTGATTAACTTCAAAGTTCAAAGTCAGATCAAAATGATGATTCATGAACATTACACAATTAACATAAAAAGTTGACGTAGTAACTTGTAAGTTAAAAGTTTGAACTCCTAACTTTGTAGACACTAGACACTATACACTATACACTCAATATCATAGATGCCCTGGCCCTTGTGACTTGTCCCACTTGTTTAATGTCCATTGTCTAGTGTCCACTGTCTACTGTCAGTGTCTAGTATTTACTATTTACTATTCATTATTTACTTTTCAACCTGGTGAAAAATGTCTCGCGTCTGGCGCAACTAAATTCTTACATCCAGATTCCACACAGTCACTAGTATTCTACATATTTTGAAGAGTGAAAATCTCCTTATTGGTATCAAAATACAGCTCACAGTCTTCCCAACACCATCATGGTACTCAAAGCTACATTTCAGTGTTCGCATACCACGCAAAACACGTAAATACATCGAAATCATGTCCAGCAAATCAGACACGCGTCGCCGCGCACCCATAAATTTTAGCAAATCACAGCGCGTACACTGTGTACACCTCAAAATTTGTCTTGAGAAACGTACCAAACCATCTCCAAACTACCTCAAAACGTCAAACGCGTCTCATATGGTTAATTGTAAACATCACTGATATGGCAACAGCTTCAAATCGTAAACAAACACATCAGACGTGTCTATAGACAAAGCGTTTTTTTCACTTTTGGCGTTTTTATATAAATAATCCACATTGCTCTGTAAGTTTTTTGACAAATTCTGTTCTCAACTTCAACTGTCTCTCTCTACTATCGAAACGTTAGTCTGGATAAACAATAGATAAAACACAATACAGTACAATAGTACATATAACAACACAATGTCTATCAAAGAAACACCTTCAAAAGCTGCTGCTCAAGTTTTATCAAATTTAGATCTAGGCACTGACGCCAAAAAAGATTTGAGAAAAGAGCTGGAACAAGCTGCAGCCAGAAAAGAAGGGATTGTTGAACCATCCACTACTGAATCTTCCTCTTTGAGTACACACCAAGCTTTCTTAGCTTCTCATAAAGTTCATCGCCATCAACTAAAAGAATTGGAAAAAGATGAACCTTTATTAGTTGAGAATAATCGTCGTTTTGTTTTATTTCCAATCAAATACAATGAGATCTGGCAAGCCTATAAAAAAGCTGAAGCTTCTTTTTGGACTGCTGAAGAAATAGATTTATCAAAAGACTTACATGATTGGAACAACCGTTTAACTGATAATGAACGTTTTTTCATTTCTAGAGTTTTGGCTTTCTTTGCTGCTTCAGATGGTATTGTTAATGAAAATTTAGTAGAAAACTTCTCTGCTGAAGTTCAAATCCCTGAAGCAAAATGTTTTTATGGATTCCAAATCATGATGGAAAATATACATTCTGAAACTTACTCATTATTAATTGACTCTTATATTAAAGATCCAAAAGAAGCTGATTTTTTATTTAATGCTATTGAAACTATTCCATGTATCAAACAAAAAGCTGACTGGGCTTTAAGATGGATTGCTGATAAAGATGCTTTGTTTGGTGAAAGATTGGTTGCATTTGCTGCTGTTGAAGGGATTTTTTTTTCTGGCTCTTTTGCTTCAATTTTTTGGTTGAAAAAAAGAGGCTTGATGCCTGGTTTAACTTTTTCAAATGAATTGATTTCTCGTGATGAAGGTTTACATACTGATTTTGCATGTTTGTTATTTGCTCATTTACAAAATAAACCAGATCCATCAATTGTCGAAAGAATCATCACTGAAGCTGTCAAAATTGAATCCGAGTATTTCACTGATGCTTTACCGGTTTCTTTACTAGGTATGAACTGCAAGCTAATGTGTCAATACGTTGAATTTTGTGCTGATCGTTTGTTGGTTTCTTTAGGTAATAAAAAATACTACAATGTTACCAATCCATTTGACTTTATGGAAAATATTTCTTTGGCTGGTAAAACCAACTTTTTTGAAAAAAGGGTTTCTGATTACCAAAAATCTGGTGTTATGGCTGCTACTAACAACGCTGAAGAACAAACTGATTCTTTTGCATTTGATGAAGATTTTTAAATCTTTTTCTCCGTTGATTGTTTGGTTTAGCCTGTGTTTTTTTTAAGGTGGAAATAATTTTAATCAAAACGGAATATACTGGGATTCTTTTCCGATTTGACATTTTTATTATTGTTATTATTTCTGCAGCTACTCGTTGATGATTTTGATGATTAGAATTTTGAATTTTGAAAAATTCATTTCTAAATTCTGTCTTAATTTAAGTAGAAATAGTTTCAAGAATATTGGTACTTTGCTTGGCTTATTTGTATATTAGTTTAGTTTTATTTTTGTGGAATGAAGGAAGTTCATGGTTTTTTAACAGTTTTGAAATTTGTATCAAACACTTTCAGGCCTCAAGGCTTCAAAGTTCAAAACCAAAATTTTAGTTACCCTACTTTAATAACTATTGATCTATTTGTATTATTTGCTATGACTTATTCAATAAATTACTTTGAAGTTTGAACTTTGCACTACATATACATATCTCTCATTAAATAAAAGGTTGAATTTTCAAGCATGCCAAAATCCATAACTAGTGTAAAATACCTGGAACCACAATCTTTGAAATACTGGTTTGAAACAGGTAAATCTGCCACAGGAAATGGAAATTTTTCCGTCATTGACGTACGCGATATTTATGAACGTATTGGTGTGAGTATACTTTCAGTCAAATAAACGTTCAATAGAAATTTTAAACCAACATATTAACAGGGTCATATCAAAAATTCTTTGCATTATCCAGCAACAAAATTTCCTACAATAATTCAAGATCTAATTAATGAAGTACAGAATAGCGATGACATAATCTTCCATTGTGCTTTCAGTCAACAACGAGGACCTTCTGCAGCACTGAAGTTTTTGAGAGAGGTGCCAGTTGGTTTTTTAGACAAAAAAACTGTCTGGGTGTTAAAGGGTGGATTCGTTTATTGGCAGTCTTTATATGGAGAAGATAAATCAGTAACTGAAGGTTACCAAAAAGATATATGGCAATACTGATTTTATTGAATATTCTTTTGGTTGCAAGTAATTTCATCAATAATAGTATTCAGATGTGAAATACTTACATAACGAATGAAAATATAAATTATTTATTGATTTTGATCAAGTAAAATATTAAGAGTATAACTAAACTTCGGAATTTTTTTCATTTGAAACTGAAGTTGACGAAGATGTGTTTTCTTGGGTTGGTTTATCATCTGAATTTTCATTTTTAACTCTGCTACTCTTCTTTGGGACTCTTGCTAACCAGTAGAAAAGGACAGAAGCAACAATGTTGAAAACAATATAGGCACAGAAAATACCCAAATTTCTCCATCTTCTTGAGTAATAAGAGCTAACAGAAGCTAAGAAATCATCTGTAGTGGAAACAGAACAAAATCCACAATCACTTGTGGCATTTGGATTCAAAATATATCCTGAACCAGCTGCTTTGATATATGGATTCAAGTATTCTGCACATGTTAATCCAACTGTTGGATCCAAATGAACAATTTCTGCTGCTGAACAGATAACCTTATTATGAGCAAGTCCATTACTTAAAAACCCATCAATAAAATAAGTTAAAGGTGAAACCCTGTACATAAATATCCAGAAACCAGGCAAAACATTTGGGCCTGCTAAAACACCACAGAATGTCAATGATAATGTGAAACATAACATTGCTAGATTACCGGCTGCATCTGGCAACTCATTGAATGAGATAACTAAATGACCAAATGTACCAATGAAAACAAAAAATAAGACACAGAATAACCAACCATAGACACCTCTATTGTGAAGTTCAGCGGAACCATTTGGTGAAGCATTATTATAAAAACCGACTGGATAATAGTAAACAAAAAAGGACGCTGTACCAATAAAAGCATTCCATGGAAGTTCAGCTGTGATCTGGGACAACATAAACGGCAGCCAAGAGAAAGTTTTGGAAGGTCTTTCTCTTGTTTCGTATAAGGATCTTTGTTCAATGAAACTAGGCAACATTTGTTCTAAAACTGGATTGAAAGCCATCAAAAACATAAAAACAGAAAACATTTGATTTTGCAGACCTTGTTTAGATTGTTTAGCTTTGAAAAATGCAAAACCAATGAAGATGGAACTTGCAATTGCTGTGAACATTTTAGCATAAATATAATCTGGACTTCTCCAAAACTGTTGAAAGACTCTTTGTGTAACTAATAAATATTGCTTAGCAAAAGAAGCTGCATATTCAGTTTTACCCAAAGAATTATCATAAGGTAATTTGATCAATTCTTTCTCCATGCGATCTAATTCATTCAAAACATTTTGACGCTCCTTAGATTTTAACCAAACCTCATGGTAATCTTGATTGGCATGAGAACCCGGAGCTGCACCAATAACACTCAACATCCATTCAGCTGGATTTGCATCTTCCGGGCACTTTGGAGCACCATAAGATTCAAAGTATCTGATCAATTCATTACAGTTTTCTCCTAGATCACCAAAATAAACTGTTTTGCCCCCTCTGGCCAAGAATAACAATCTATCAAACTCTTGCATCAAAAGAGCAGAAGGTTGGTGAATAGTACATAAAATAGCTTGGCCGTGATTTGCTAATTTTCTCATCAATTGACAAATAGACCATGCAGTTTGTGAATCCAAACCAGAAGTTGGTTCATCTAAGAATAATAATAACTTTGGTTTTGCTGCCAATTCAACACCAATGGTTAATCTTTTTCTTTGTTCAACATTCAAACCTTCACCAGAAACACCGACAACGGCATCTGAATACTTCTCCATGTCCAAAATTTTGATGACCTCTTCAACATAAGCAACTTTTTCTGAATCGGAAACATCAGCAGGCTGTCTCAATCTGGCGGAGAACAATAAAGCTTCACGAACAGTGGATGTCTTTAAATGCAAATCTTGTTGTTGAACGTAACCTGTAGATCTTTGGAAAGAAGAATCTCTTAATCGACCGTTAACAAACATATCACCAGTAACAACACCCATGGTGACTCTATTAGCTAGAACATCTAACAATGTTGTTTTACCAGCACCGGACGCACCCATTAAAGCGGTTAAAGTACCTGGTTTGACCCAACCATCAACACCGTTCAAAATAAAACGAGTTTCTTTTTTGATATCAACAGAATAGCGAACGTTTCTCCAGTGGAAAATATCAGTACCAACATGTAAAGCAGCAACATCTTCTTTAACTTCGTTTTGTTCAGTGATATCCCTTTCATTGCTACCACCCTCTACATCATCATTTATGGAGCCATGTTGTTTCTTCAACTTGTTCAAAGTAGATCTCTGGAATAATAATACTTCACCTTTTTGTTTAGCACTTTCATTGTATTCAGTTAACAGCAAATAAACAACCAACAAAAAGATGACGAATGCCAAAGTGATACCAAAATCTCTCCATTTATGATGTGGATAGTAGCTGTAAGCTGTTTCAATGAAAGCAGTACCATCAACAGTGGTTTCACCTGCAACTGCAGAGACTGCATCACAAATAAAATTTTTAGTACCTAGTTGATCAGCAGTAGGAGCCTGTGGGATAAAACTAGAACATTCAAATGTTCTACCAGCAAATTCATTGACCATTAAAGCTTCAAAAGCATAAGCCAATGGGTTAATGTAATTGATCCATCTTGACCAACCCAACATATAGTTAGTTGGAATTGTAAACCCAACAAAAATGGTTAAAGCTAATAATAAAACCGAGGCGGGAACCATAGCAGATTCAAATGTTTTTGAAGCCGCTCCAACAACTCTAAAGAAGTGTGACATTGAGAATGTTGCTGTAAGGTTGACCAAATAGTAGAAAAAAAAACGACCTGGTTCTCTTCTAAAGTTAACCATAAAATAATAAATTAAATTAAAAGCGATTGAAGTAAAGATTTTTGATGGTAGCTGAGTGATAATAGAACTTAAGGCAGCAGCAGATGGATGGTACAACGCATATTGTTTATGTTTTTCAATAATTGATCTCGCTTGAAATAAAATCATAATTTCCAAAAAAGAAGAAAATCCATTGAACAAAACAGCAAAGAACATTGAAGCACCTCTATAATAAAAACTCCCTGTTGTATTCTGTAGATTATAAAAAATGGAAGATAAAATCAAAGCCATACAACTATTAGCAGTAGGTGAAAAAATTTGGAATCCAAGATCATTCCTAATCAATTGCAAATCACGTTTAATTAAGTAGCGAACTTGCATAGCATAGGAAACAGTATATGGAGAACCTTTTCTCGAGCGTCTTGATTGACGAGCATTATGAGCAGCATGAATAACTGGTTTCAAATTTTCCGTTTGACTTCTTTTCAAAGATTCATCAATATCACTGATTAATGCGGCATACTCAGGGGAAGCTTTCCAATACTTTTCAAATTCTTCAGCAGTTCTTGGAACTTTGTTCTCAAACCCTTTCATTGGGACTCTTTCATGGGGTGAGGTGACAGCCGTTAAATAATCCGCAGTGGTTTGACGTGGAGGACACTCCCAACCCATTCTTAAAAAATACTCTTTTGCATCTTCAGTTCTACCAAAATAGATTTGATATCCTTCATATAAAACAGAAACTTTGTCAAACAAATCATACGCCTCTTGCGAACATTGATAAATGGCAATCAACGCGGTAACATCCATAATATCAGCTGATGTTCTTAAAGCTCTGATGAACTCTAAAGCAGTAGCAGCATCCAAACCTCTAGTTGCGTTATCCCAACATTGTAATTTTGCTCCAGATAAAGAAACCTCTGCAATGGAAACTCTCTTTCTTTCACCTCCAGAAACACCACGAACAGAATCATTACCAACCACTGTGTTTCTAGTATGTGATAAACCGTAAGTTGCCATGATGACTTCTGTTAAATGGTCTGAGTATTCTTTTCTCGAAACACCTGGTAATCTATTTTGGGGGGTTCTAAATTTAGCAGCCAAAGAAAGTGTTTGCCAAACAGTTAATTTAGGAAAATGAATATCAGTTTCAGCATTGTAAACAACTTCACCTCTAAAATGTGTTTTGATATCTTTTGGGGTTAAGCCTGAATAATCAATCTGAGACTCTTTTGCAACATGAAAACCATGAGTAGTAGAACTGATAGTTTTCAACAAAGTGGAACAACCAGAACCTGGTCTTCCTAAAACAACAACGACTTCACCCGGGTTTATTAAAGCATCCATTGGTTTTAAAATATCAAATTGTCGTTTAGCTCTAGCATCTTTCGAACTGAAAATGAACCTTGCAGCTTTACTTGCAAATTTCAAAGGAGCGTTCAAAACAGTTGTTTGATAATCTGCATCAGAGGCTTCACCATATGCTCTAAGATTTTTATAAGTGATACCAACAGAAAAAGGCTTGTAATAATCTTTATCTTTCTCATTAATACGTTCCATATTTTTAATCCAGTACCTGGAAGAAAATTCATCGCTGTTTGGATCTAGTCTTGGATCTAAACCTTCGTTATTGATTGGAATAACGCCAGGAGCAATGGTAGAAATAGTTGAGATTTGGTCAGTGACATCTGGATAGGCGTTCTTACCACTTAAAATTGAGTTCTTTCGACTCAAACCAGAAGTATTTGTTAGTTTTCTGGCCAGTTCATGAATCTGATCATCAACTTGTTCATCGAACCCATGATACTGTGGGATTGATCCCGCTTCACTGGATGAATGCTCAACTATTTGCTCTTCAGACATTGTTTTAGTCTAGATAACAATAACAAAAAAAAAAACAAGATTAAACAATCAGTACGCTGTTTTTGAGCACAATTAGCAAGCAATTGTTTTGGTTGAAGTTGAAGAGGCTTGATCTTTGAAAATTAGTCACTTTTGAGATGTGCTATCAGGGAGCTCAGTTTCTTTTATATCGCCAGCAAGCGTGCTGTGTTAGAAATTCAAGTAGCTAAGAGTGTTTGGTTTCACGCAGGTTGCTGCGGTGGATCGGCATTTCGGGAGCCCCAATTTTTCCGTCCGCGCACGAATATCTCAATTCACTTTTCATTAATAATGTTTATTGTTTAGCTCAGCCTTCACAAGTTCATGGTCATTCACCAAAGTGCGGGTAACGGTTCAAAGAAACTTCCAGAATCCAAGTTCCAAGTTACATCTTACAACTTACAACAGAATCCAAATTCAAGTTTCCAAATCAAGCCTGCTTAGCAGATTGCGGAGCTCGGATCATGAATTTGAATATCCTTCTTCCTTCACGCTTCAGCTTTTAACTTTAAATGTTTAAGACCATGTACTAACTAAGTTTTTTAATATGCAGCCTCCAGCTATATACTTTATACTAGGTTTTGTAATTCGTTGATTTTCGACGTCTTCGCTTGTTTGTAAATGCAATGGCTTCTATCTTGAGACTTTCAGGCTTCAGCATAGTATGCCAAACAATATTCTAAATATATATATATATATTACCAACAAATCTGCTAATCAAACTTCATACTCAAAAATAAATATATATCGTCTAGTTCATACTACCTAGTTCATACTACCTAATACATAGTACATAAGCCATAAAGTGCAGTAGAAAACGGTGCCAAAATTTGAGCGTGTCGTATTACTAAAGCTGACATTGTTGTCATTGAAAGTATCACCGAACATTAACTACACATGAAATTTTTAAAAGTGAAAAGCGCGCAATCAAAACACTTACTTAAGCATGGAGTCCAACTTAAAAAAGATTCTACCCATTATATTGTCCCATATTTCAACAGTAGTAACAATTCATATATTACTATTTCCTTGCAGAGTATAAAAAAGGTTGTCGGGCCAAATTTGAATAAACCTTGATAAAGCTGATTTTCGCTAACAAATTTGACACTAATTTTTTTTTCAAAAATTCCAAAAAAATTTCTGAACTATGAACTATGTTAAACACCATTTTTAACAACGATTATGAGGCTCTTCCTGTTGAAATTTGACAATTCAATGCCACAACATGGCACAGGCAAGCTGCAGATTACACTATGGGAGCCGGGGCATGGTATTTGATTATTTCTCACTGAAAAACTATGGTGTGCTTCTACCATGACTCGACAAAAAATATATAAATCTAGAATTATATCTACAAGTCAGCTATTGCTCTATACTCAAGATCGTATGAAGGACTACCTGTGCGTCAAATTTTGAAAAACCACAATCATGAGAAGAACTCTATCAATCATGACTCTCCAACCATGGTACTTACTACCTAGGAGTGTAAGTTTTCAAATTCAAGAAACATTGGTGTGCTCTTACCGAGCTTTTGGTAATAATATTTAGAAATTATAGTTTTTTAATTTTTAGATTTTACAGAAAAGTAAATCTCTATAAGTTGTTCTTCAAGCCAAATGAAAAAGAAAAAGAGTTTTCTGTCTTTGAATAATATAAAATCTTGAATATTTTGCAAATTTTGAAAATCTTCAATGTTACTGACGTTTTCCAAGCCTGATCAACCTGTAAAAGTGTTCAGATTCTACGATCTAGCAAATTGGTAGAATTGCAGCTTCTAGTTATCATCTATACACAAGCCTAATACGCAGAAGTTCATGGAATCCTATAGCCTAAATCCCTCATTGGATGAAGTGAATAGTATAGAAGTCTCTAGAATTGTTAATCTCTCAAAGAACTCGTTAACTCAAGGTCTAGAACTCAGTATAGACTTGAATTCAGCTTTCTAGAGAATTCTATGGAGTAGAGAACCATCAGGTAATTCTCCTTGGAACAAGTATATAAACCCTAGTGATTTCCTAGCTTCTAGTGTCTACTTTGTATAACTTTAATGAACAACATTCAAGTGTCAGAAGAATAAGTCTAATTCATATTTATTAATCTATTAATTATGAGGAAAAAATCGCAAAACATCCTCAAAAGAATTTGTTGCAAAGTCTCTCATTTCCCGTTGATATGTGGTTTCTACAATATTAAACCTTAACCAACTGGTAATATTATAATTTTATAGTGATATAGTTCAACTGATAACTAATTTCTGAATCCATTTTCCTTCAACCACTTATTGAGATCAGCGTTGTCTCTTTTGATCCATAAGCTCTTAGCTTTGATAGTATCCAAAGATTGCGCTAAACCTTGATCAAATCCCTTGGTCCCCTTTTTGGAGAAAAACTCTTCAATTTCTTTAATCTTCGCTTCACTGGTAAACCCAGAAGTGGCAATTGTAACGACTGAACCTAACATGGATAATCCTGGTGGTAATCTTTTAGTAATTTCATCCCAGTTATTTTGGACCCATTTCCACATTGCTTCTATACCAGCTTTATGTGTTGCTAGTCCTTGCAATGGAATGTAAAAGTCCTGAGATCTAACAGTACCATCAAAAAGGTATGACAAAGTTTTTTGGATTAGTTCCTCATTTTCAAATCTACCCAATGTTCTTAAAGCTGCAATCTTTTCATCAACAGAAATAGGGTTGTGATAAATGTTTAATATGTGTTCAAACTCTTTTTCTGAGCCTAATTTTGCAACTGTATTAAAAACTGATGCTCTGATATTTGGATGAATTGCTTTTTTATCGCCTTCAATGTAATTCTTGAAAAATGTCAAAGCTGCTTGGGATACAACTGTATCATCAACAGAAGCTGCAGCGCTAAATAACAAAGTCTTTAATCTTTGTTCTAAAAACGAATCTTTATTTGAAAATTCCCAACCCAGCTCTTTGATTTTACTTCCAACTAATTCTCTGGTAAATTTGTTCAAAGCTTCCAATATCTCTCTATCTTCAAAGACCCAAGCTCTTTTCAATGAAGCAACTCTCGTAATGATTTCATCCCAAACCACAAAACTTTCTTCATTTTTCCAACCATGAACTAATCCTAGTAAATTGGAAGTTGACTGATAACCTGCATTGGCCAACGCCCCTGCATCTGCAACTAATCCTGCTCTATCTTCAACTGATAGTAACCCTTTGATACCATCTTCTCCTAACTTGATCCAACGTTTTGCAGGATATGAGGTGCGATAAATGCCAACTTGGTCAGCGTTCAACTTATAAAACTCCAAGCCCGTTTTCAATTTAATAATGGTCTCCCTTTTATCCAAAACAATAGATTCGTCAATACCATCTTTGGTTCTCAAACCTAAAAAAACCGGATAAATAGTCTCATCCTCTTCAGGTTTAACATCTCCAGTGGTCAAATAACGGTTTTGTTTTATGTGAACTTTGTCCTCATCTAATTCAGTCACCGTAATTACTGGGAACCCAACATTTTTGGTCCAAACATCCATGATCTTTACCACATCCTTTCCTGATGCTTCTGATAAAGCTTCCCATAAATCAGAAGTTTGGGTGTTACCATATTTATGTTTTTTTAAGTAGTTTGAAACACCTTCGATAAAAATGTCTTCACCCAACCAACGGGAAATCATTTTTAATAATGAAGAACCTTTCGAATATGAAATGGCATCAAAAATTTGATTGATCTCATCCGCTTTTTTAACTGGAACTTCAATTGGGTGTGATGCTCTTAATGCATCTAAAGCTAATGCGTGTTGTAGAGAATCAGTAACATATTGTTCCCAAACTTTCCACTCAGGATAAAATTTATTACAGGAAAACCAAGACATCCAAGTGGCAAACCCTTCATTTAACCACAAACCTTCCCACCAGTCCATTGTAACTAAGTTACCAAACCATTGATGTGCCAATTCGTGTTGAACAACTTCAGCAACTCGTTGCTTAGTAGCTAGGTTGGAGTTTTCTTCATCAAACAATAAATCAACAACTCTGTAAGTGATTAGACCCCAGTTTTCCATTGCACCGGCAGAAAAATCAGCAATTGCAACATTATCAATTTTTGGTAATGGGTATTCAATACCAAAAGTTTTCTCAAAAAAATCCAAAGTTTTAGCAGTTAAATCAGCAGAGAATTGACCTTGTGATTCTAAGCCTGGAGTGGCATAAACTCTAACTGGAATTCTAAATTTGTCACTTTCAACGTAACGCAAATCACCAACAATAAATGCAACCAAATAAGTTGACATTAAAGGGGTTGAGTTAAAAAAAGTTGCTTTTCTACCATCCTCTAAGGTTTTTTCTGTTTTAACATCCATATTGGATAAAGCAGTTAAATTTTTATCACAAATCAAAGTCACATCAAAAACAGCTTTCAAAGCAGGTTCATCAAATGATGGGAAGGCGCGACGACAATCAGTTGGTTCCATTTGGGTTGTTGCTAAGTATCTGGTTGATCCATCTTGCTGGTAAGAAGATCTATAAAAACCAGCCATATTATCATTCAAAGTACCAGAAAAATCAATATCAATAGTCATTTTCTCACCCTTGCTAAAAGACCTTTTGAAGTAAAATGTGACGATTTGTTTTTCTTCATCAAAGACGGTGGATTCAGCAAGATCCCCATCAATTTTAGCAGAATGGATCTCGATATCCAAAACATTTAACGTAACAAAGTTTGACTGTTCAATAACATCTAGATCGATTTTGACATTACCTTCGAATTTAAAAGTTGTTAAATTTGGATCAAGTGTCAAGCCATATCTTAACGGTTTCACATTCTTAGGTAGAACTTCACGGTCTGCTGGAACGCTATAGATGTTAGTATCGGGAGCTTTGAATCTGCGACTTCCATTTGGAACGGCCAAAAAATCAACACCAGTGAACAAGTGTCAAGAGAACAAATATTGAAGTGTTTAGAATTTAGGGAGGGAACCAAAAACTATGCTTATGATTGAAAATAGAGGTAGCAAGTGACAACTGTCTGCTATCAATTACATTCATCCAAATCAGGTACTGCTATCATGGATTATGTTCTCCTTGATTTGTCGCCATTTAAACATAATTGTCAATGTGCGTTCACTGTTTACAAAACAAGATTTTCCTTAGTCCAACTGGTGAGTGATTTGCAAGCATTTTATACTTACTTTGTGGTGCTGCCTGTAAACATGCTGTGACGGCAATGGTGGTGATGTTGGTGGTAGGTTCTAGTGGAAAGAGCTGCACTTCTGGCTATGTTCAATTTGATGGTTGAAATTGTTGCACGGTGAAAAAAGAAGTTGGTGAACGAGTATGAGCCTAGCGATCTGTACTTATCAGCTTTCCGTCCTACGAAACGCAACTGTTTCCCTCTTACTGTGACGCCAAATGCTCTGTGTATGCTTGTGAGGTTATACATAGCACTGGAAGAGTTGTTGTGCTATAGCGCCGGCGTTCTCTTCGTTACATATACACATGCCACACTGCAACATTTAATAGAAACAGCTTTTGCAGTCACCCTAAGCACGGGTTAGACTTTAAATTTTGAAATTTTTTTAGTTACCCTGTGGACTGAGCTCAGAATTGTAGAGTAAATTCAAGAATGAAGAAGAGTATTCTGTACATACAATATTACTACAGTGTACAGTTTATACAGTGCAACATATAGAAGATCGCTACCAGCTTTAAGTTGTCCATTGTAACACCAGTACAGAGCTTTGTACTGGCTATCAGATTCCCCATTCACGTTAATTATGGTAAGTCGATACCCAATGAATTCATCATTGACAAACTTGTTAACAGTACCCAGGTTAGTACAGGCCTTCCAGATGGCTGGACTGTCAGGCACAGTCGTTCCAGAAACAGACCTTACTATTACAACGATGCCACAAAGAAATCTGTGTGGGACCCTCCTTCAGGAACAGATCTAGAGCAGCTCAGCAAGTATCTTAACCAGCCTAAAGAAGTGAAAGCGGCGCATTTGTTGATCAAACACAAGGACTCAAGACGTCCTTCCTCGTGGAAAGAAGAAAATATTACGCGTTCCAAGGAAGAAGCCATTGAGATTCTCAAAAAACACCAGGCTACTATTCTCAGCGGAGAAAAAACACTTGAAGAAATTGCTGCTACTGAAAGTGACTGCTCTTCCCATAGAAGAGGTGGTGATTTGGGATTTTTTGGAAAAGGTCAAATGAATCCATCTTTCGAAAAAGCGTCATTCGAACTTGAGGTAGGCGAGATCAGTGACATTGTTGAGTCTGACAGTGGTGTGCACCTCATCCATAGAACTGCTTGAGTGAGCACAAATTTAGGCGATTAAAAATTAAAGTACCATGAGTTTCTTTTTTTTTAGTGCTAATTGTTGCAACTTGAGTCTTGTAAGCGTATTCCGCGTTCTAAATAATAGTAGTTTTCTGCACATTAATATTGTTGATAAAAATTGCTTCTTCTGAAGTACATACTAAAATTTTCAAATTTTTATACATGAAAATTTGTAGAGTCATAGACTTTAGCTAATTTTACAAGAACCAAATATGACTTAGCTTACAAATTTTTTGCTTTTTGTATTTTGCAGTTTTAAAATAAATCCAACTGGATTATTAATATTTTTCAAGTTTGTAGCTTACCATAAAGTTAACCATGACTAAAGTATTGAAATCATAAAACCAATTTTTTTAACAGGTTTTTAAACTTGGTGTATTACATGCAGTGATTGTAGAAGAATGTTTAAGCCATTAGGTTTTGTTCGCTCGACTTCGTTTTCGCTCATTTTGTAAAGTGAATCAGTGGCTTCAAACTCAAGGCTTTCAGTATAGTATGCTAGACAACATTGAGTGTGTATTTCAAATACATATAATTTGACCCACAAATTTCCCCCTTGCAAAGTCCAAAAATAATCTATTGATACGTTTTCTAATAAACTCAAAAAATGTGTTTTGATAACAAAATTGACACTTTTCCCATAACTACGTCATATGTTAAAAATATATATGGGGAAATTTTCAACTTCAACTTTCATTAAGAATCCTTCCAGGAGAAATTTTAGGAAATCACTACCATCATAATAAAGCAGTACCTGTTGCAGTTTAACACTGGTACTTGTAAGCTAGGCCCGCTAAATACAATGGAGAAAAAATATGGTAAGGTAATTCAAGTGAGTGGTCGACATTATATTCAAACTATACAATTGTAGGAGACTTTCAAGCCTTTAGATAATTATCCAATAATCTCACAGAATAGTATGAATATACAACCAAATAATCTCTAGAATTTTTTATGGAAGATACTTGCCATGAAGTCAATTCAAGATTAATAGAAGTTTCTGTAAAAGTAAATGTAACTAGCCTAGAAGATGAAGTCGTCTTCTGGAAATTTCTCTAAATAAATAATCAATTACAGTAAAAAGGCCTAAAATGAATTAGTTAACTATATTGTGCAACGTGCAATGTGCAATGTGACATATCAAAAGTGCACAAATCCATATATCTGAACTTTGATCTTTTGAGCTAAAAAGGGTCAGGGTCCTCTTGCATTGGGTATTGTACCACTTCTCATGTCTTCATCATAATTATCTAAGACTCATTGTATCAGGAATCCGATACCAATATTTCCTAGAATTCCCCAGAATATATCTTTATATCTTTATATTCTGATATTATTTGTTATTATTCTGAGAGCTACAAATTTATAAAATATTCAGTCATTTATTCCAGAGATTGATTCAAATCATAATCCTGTTAATTTTGTTTTAAATATGATAAGTACAGGTGGTAAAAGTTCCTTGAAAAAATAGTTGGAATCTATCAGTATTTCAAACGCTTTGTAGAACATCTAGAAGTTTACTTCTCACTAAAATTTTCAAATTTTAGTCTCATCGACCGGCAAATGAGTGACGAAGTCTGAGCGAAAAAAAAACTAGAATATTAATTAGATGTCAAATTATAACTATATAATCTATTATTAATAATATATAATAATACTAGTTTTGTTTGCTCAGACTTATAAGTCTTTGCTCCCTTTCCAATAATGAGACTAAATTTTCAAATTTTAGTGAAGAGTAAACTTCTAGTTGTTCCACATTAACGCAAATAGTAGTGATAATTAACTTTAAGTTTTTTCTTTCCAGATAAAGAACTAATATAAGTTTTTTTAGTGACATTATCACTCATCTTGTAGTCTCCATATCTATATCATCATCCATCTTTTTCCACTTCATATCTGAGAATAAAATTTCATTAAAATTTTCATCGTTAATTAATCCTATTCCCTCGTATTTCTTTTTGTTCAATACTCTAATATTTGGATAGGTACCTCTGTATCGGGCTCGACTATTCCAACTACTGAAAGGTTCCTTTCCATAAATTCAAGTAAAGTTTCTGAAGTGACTGTATTACTTTCACCTAAATCACCGTTCATTAGTTGATTGTATGTTCTGGAAGAGCGGAATTCAATTTTGAAAAATCTCTAGAAGCTTCAACCAACTCATTATGCAATATCTGTTGGTCTATCAAGTCTCTTGCCACCCGCGCAGCTAACCTATTTGAGTGGCGATTGGTACTTTTGCTTCCTTGACGCAATCCACTTACGTTCTTCTTTGAGGCTTGATGTTTTTTGATTGGTGGTGTCAGTTTTAACGATTGTGTTGAGACTCATTACAGCTGATTGGCTGTCAGTTGGTTAATACTTGAATCATATATCGAAAAAGATTTAATTATAATAATTGTGTCAGATTTTCAAAAGTAAACAATTTTATCTGTATCAAGTTAGTTTCCGAAAGTAGATATTTTAATATTTTTATTTTTAGTTGAAATAAAGACATAATATAAAGCTTATGAACCTTAGTGAAAAACATGGCAATGAAGCAAGTATCAACCAGATCAGATTCACAAATTTTTAAAGAAAGTTAACGGAGCAATTTCTAGCAGTTTATCAAAACGTCAATTTTCACTAACAAATTTGGCATGATTTTTGTCAAAACTTTCAGTTTTTTCAAAAATTTGCTCTTAACTATGTAAAAATGGTCATTTTCGCCAACAATTTTGAACAGGTTACCATTTGAATTTGAAAGAGTTAAAGAAACCAGAGAGATGAGCTAGCGAAGTACTACAACTTTAGGTTTTCAGTTAAGTTGCCACATTAATTTGAAATTTTTCAATTTCACAGTTTACCCGCAGGTGGGCGTTATTTTTTTTAAAATAATAATTTTACTAATGTTTCTAACGAAATTCACTTGCCACATACTAATAAAAAAAATAACTGGTTCATGTGTACTCTTTGGAGCTCTAATATTTAAAAGAAATATAATCTATATTACTGTCATTAACAGGAGAGATCAATACGGCTAAGAAGCTATCATTGATCAATCATAATATATAAATACCTTTGATAAAAACATTTATAAAATTGTTCATTATTTTCATTTTTATAAATGTTCTGTTTGAACGGATTGTTTTTTTTTTTCCAATATAACTTCTTATGGACAGTCATTAGAAAAGGTTGTTTAGAGCAATTCAGTCATATACTTATACACACAGTAGTGGATTGTAGTCTTTGAGCTTATAAAACCATTTTGTTCAGTATATACTATATATACTTCTTAAACTTTTTTCAATTTTTAGATAAACTTCAACTTTTCATGAACTGGGACTATATATTTCAAAACTACTTAAAAATGTTCAATTAACTCTGAATAGACTTGGCTCACATTTGTAAACACTCTTGCTTAATCTATTTTGCAATAAATCAATTATTCACGATTGTATACTAATATTTCAAAAACTCTGAAAAGTCTTTCTTTTTACGCTGCTTGAACAGCTTTTTCCAGCTCTTTTTTTTTTTTTTTAATTTTCAGTGACGCGCGTTGCTGCACAATGTTCTCAATGATTTACCTTTCACGATCGTAGTACAGAACTAATGGGATCGAAGTGTGTATTTCTATGTAAAAAGTATAGTTGGAACTTGTTTTTTTGGGAAATTTATATTGTAGCAGATCAAGCCATTCTTCTTCAAAGGGAAAAGGTGAATTCTTAATAAATATTCTCTTGACTTCATTCAAAATTTGATTCATATTGATGTTTTGATTTCTGCAGTTGTTGATAAACTTCGAATGATTCTGTTCCATTTCCTTAATTATGATTTTAAATGCTTTGCGTATTGAACCTTCTAATTGGAGTTGAATTCCAGACAAACGATTGTTGTTTCTACGATAAGTTTCATTAGTTTGGTCTGTTGGATTTGAAGGGGTTGTTGTGTGTGTGGTGTTTGCAGGTCCTTCAGGTTCATCCGCCATGGTGTGGAAGATATTCACTTGTTAGCTGTAGTCGGTGAGCTGATGAAGGCTTTTAACCTTTCACGATCGTAGTACATAGAAATAGACAGTTCGATCCCATTAGTTCTGTACTACGATCGTGAAATCTACGTTTCCAAATTCCAACTTCCAAGTATCCAATCCAAAAACTTTTGTACTTCTGTATAACTTAATCCCTGCAGGTTTAGAATTCAAGGTTCCCATATCTCATTTTACTAACTAAAAACATATATATAGTCCAAATCTATGATATTGTACTGATCAAATTTCAGTTTCATAGCTTCAAAATTGAGCACACTGTATACGGTCAAAGTTGCGATTTTCTGTCATTTTCTGAAGTCGTGACTCGTGATCATTGAAAATTCCTGATTCAGAGAAGTCAACTAGCAAGTAACAATCATCACGTGAAAGCCTTTTGTTTACATAATCTAAAAGCAGCACCTAATACCGTATACCTATGGCGGTAGTGTGGTACGTAGCAGGTACATATTACATAGTAGTGACTCGTGAGTACACACTGCACATGACAAAAGTAAGGTTGCAATTATAATTTATAGCAATGGGAATGACTCGGGCTGCTCAAAGAACAGCAGCGTGTGAAAGTTGAGATTATGTTGTAAAATAGGAATTAATTAAGTTAAGTCACTGAACTTTCCTTTTCTTTTCCTCTCAACATAGCATTCAAAGGTTAAACCTCACTCATGACTGCTCAACTTATCGACGGCAAACTCATTGCTCAACAGATTCGTGATAGAATCCACTCAGAGATATCTGAAATCAAGTCAAAGGATGCATCTTTCCAGCCATCTCTTTACATCATCCAAATCGGCACTAAACCAGACTCCTCCACTTATGTTAGAATGAAACTGAAGGCTGCTTCTGAAGCTGATATTTCTTGTGTTGCTAAAGTTTTACCAGAAACAATTTCTCAACAAGAAGTTTTGAAACAAATTCAAGAATTAAACGACGATTCCACTGTTCATGGTATTCTGGTTCAATTACCTTTACCAGAACATTTAGATGAAATTGCCATCACCAATGCTGTTGCTGCTGAAAAAGATGTTGATGGATTTGGATCTTATAATGTTGGAGAACTTTACAAAAAAGGTGGTAGCCCACATTTCATTCCATGTACTCCAAAGGGAATTATTGAATTGTTACATAGATCTGATGTAACCATCGAAGGTTCTAATGCTGTTGTTTTAGGAAGAAGTGAAATTGTAGGTGCTCCAGTTGCTACTTTATTAAAAAATGAAAACGCCACGGTTACCACTTTACACTCAAGATCTAAGAATATTGAACGTTACTTAGCAAATGCAGATATCGTTGTTGCTGCTATTGGAAAACCAAATTTTATCAAAGGACAATGGCTGAAAAAGGGTTCTGTTGTCATTGATGTGGGTACCAATTACATTGATGATGCTAGTAGAAAATCTGGCTTAAGGTTAGTTGGAGACGTGGATTTCGAATCCACTGTTAACGTTGCTTCCAAATTAACTCCAGTTCCAGGCGGTGTTGGGCCAATGACTGTTGCTATGCTATTAGACAATGTTATTATTTCAGCTAAAAAAGCTTTGTCAAAAGCAATCAATGGCGAATTTCGTACAATCAACCCATTACCACTAAACTTGAAAACCCCTGTGCCTTCTGACTACGAAATTTCAAGAGAACAAGTCCCAAAACATATTACCGAGGTTGCTTTAGAATCTGGTATTTTACCATCTGAAGTTGAGCCTTATGGATCATACAAAGCTAAAGTTAAATTAGACTTATTGGATCGTTTGAAGGATCATAAAAACGGTAAATATATTTTAGTTACAGGAATTACTCCAACTCCTTTAGGTGAAGGAAAATCTACTACTACAGTTGGTTTAGCACAAGCTTTGGGTGCTCATTTGAAAAAAAGAACTTTTGCTAATGTTAGACAACCTTCCATGGGCCCAACTTTTGGTATTAAAGGTGGTGCTGCGGGTGGCGGATACTCTCAAGTCATTCCTATGGATGAATTTAACATGCATGTCACTGGTGATATTCATGCTATTTCAATGGCCAATAACTTATTAGCCGCTGCTATAGACACAAGGATGTTCCATGAATCTACTCAAAAGGATGGTCCATTGTATAAGCGTTTAGTTCCAGCAAAGAAAGGTGTTAGAAGATTTACTGTATCAATGTTAAGAAGATTACAGAAACTAGGTATCAATAAAACCAACCCAGATGATTTAACCTCAGAAGAAATTTCTAAATTTGTCAGGCTAGATATCGACCCAGAAACAATCACATGGAGAAGGGTGGTTGATTGTAATGATAGATTTTTGCGTGGTATTACTATTGGTCAAGCACCAACTGAGCGTGGTTTTACTAGAGAAACTGGGTTTGATATTTCAGTCGCTTCAGAATGTATGGCTATTCTAGCTTTAGCAAACTCTTTGGAGGATTTAAGAGAGAGATTAGGTCGTATAGTCATTGGTGCTTCAAAAGCAGGCGAACCAATCACTTGTGAAGATATTGGAGCAGCTGGCGCATTGACTGCGTTATTGAAGGACGCCATTAAACCTAATATCATGCAAACCTTGGAAGGTACCCCAGTTTTTATACACGCAGGCCCATTTGCCAACATTTCGATTGGGGCCAACTCTGTTTTAGCAGATAAAATGGCATTGAAATTAGCGGGTACTGATCCAAGAAATGAAACTGCTGAAGAAGGTTACGTTGTGACAGAAGCAGGTTTTGATTTTACAATGGGCGGTGAAAGATTCATTAATATTAAATCAAGATCATCAGGATTGTCTCCAGATGTTATTGTCATTGTTGCAACTGTTAGAGCCTTGAAAGTTCATGGTGGTGGTCCAGAAGTCAAAGCAGGCACACCATTACCAACTGAGTACTTGAATGAAAATGTTGAATTATTAGAAAAAGGTTGTGCCAACTTACAGAAACATATTGAGAATGCTAAACAGTACGGAATTCCAGTTGTTGTCGCAATTAACAGAATGAGTTCTGATACTGAAAAAGAGCATCAAATCATTAAAACTAAATCGTTAGATGCCGGGGCTGTTGATGCAATTGTTTCTAACCATTGGGAAGAAGGTGGTAAAGGTGCAGTGGGTTTGGCGCAAGGAGTTATAGAAGCCTCATCTAGACCAAAGGACTTCAAATTTTTGTACGACTTGGAAGAGTCTGTCGAAGATAAAATCAACGCTATTGCTAAAAAGATGTACGGTGCAAGCGAGGTTGAATTTTTACCAGAGGCTGCAAAAAAAATTGAATTATACATAAAGCAAGGTTTTGATAAGTTACCAATTTGTATTGCCAAAACTCAATACTCTTTATCACATGATCCAAACTTGAAAGGTGTCCCAGCTGGATTCAAGTTTCCAATTAGAGATGTCAGAGCTTCAATCGGAGCTGGATACTTATATGCATTGGCTGCTGAAATCCAAACCATCCCAGGTTTACCAACCCACTGTGGTTTTATGGACGTTGAAGTCAATGCAGATGGTGAAATTGAAGGATTGTTTTAACGCGGTATACACATAAATGTTTATTAGTAATGACTTGAGTAGCTGAATTTGTTTTTATATTGCTCTATATCCTACTCAAAATATCATTCCAGTTGAAATTTGTTAAGGTTAAACTTGTCGGTAGATTATTAATCGAGCTTAACTTAATCTGTGGGTAAGAATAACAGGAATGTTGGGTAACGTCCCAAAAGTAACTATAACTTAGTAAACAATCACTTATATTATTCAAACCCTAGTTTCTCAAAGGAAACTGGTTAAAGGAGATTAGTATACACTTTAAATAGTTGATAGGAATAGCAACTCAGCAATTCACTTATTGTAGTAATCAACTAATTGGTATATTTTAGGAATCCTTTACTTTAAATGGTTGCTAAACGCGAGACCATAACAAAATTGACAATATATACTACTGGGAAAGTTGTGAGAGCCTTCAAAAGAGTTGAACAAAATAACTAGAAATAAATGAAAAATCAATTCCAAAGATTAGACGTATAACAGACATTCACAGTTTTGCATTCGAAACATTCATAGCTGTTAAACCTCCTTGGGTAACAGTGGTAGTTAACTCATTGTTTGAGTCGTAAAGCTCACCAGTAAGGTAGTGTCTGGAATCACCAGAGGCTGTGTTTTTGATGTGATACAACATCCATTGATTAGTATCCAGTGGTCGATGGAAATGAATTATATGATCCAAACTAACCGATAGTCTAATATCTTTATATTGTTTGTTGTTGAAGTTGACAATTGAGCTCAAAAAAAAATTATCACTCAAATAAGTAGTTGTCACATAATGAAATCTTGAGGTCATATCCATGCTAAGATCGTCACTTCTATTAGTAATTTTTTTGGAAACTTTAACGTAATAATCAACAGAATATAAATCATTATCATATAGATGTTTTATATCGTAGTTATAACCTTCAAACCAATAATTACCGGGAAACCTGTATGATAGAGGACCTCTAATAAAGCGCTCTTTTCAATTTTTCATATTGCTATCAGGAAAGGGTTTGCTTTGTATTGCAGTGATGATAGACCTATAAGACTCAAAAGCAGATTTGCATTCTCGAAGCGTTGGGATATTAGTTTTACCAATATTGAGTTTTGAATAGTGCCTAGGTTGTTCATTTTTTCTATCAAGCTTGTTAACAAAGGAAACAGTTGCAGTAAATAACAATTTTTTGTTTTGATATGAAAGAACAAATTTTCTACAGAAACTATTTCCTTGAGATAATGTTTCAACAATATGATAAATCTTGAATTCAACAACGTCTTTTTCCAAAAAACTTCTTTGAGAAGAATGAGGAATCCACTCTTCGTAGCAGCAGCAAGTGCCTGTGCTGCAATTATACCTCCAGAGTCCAAACACACCTCGAGCCCCTGCTGAGACATATAAATCAGCGACGGAAGCATATTCCACGTCTTCTTTATTGTTTGTTCTCTTGACAGAAAGAAGTGTTTATAGATCGCGTTGGACTTCAGACATTTTCCAATGATTTTGTTAACAGCGGCTAAATAGATAATTGTCGTATGGATGTTGAGCTATGTTATGCGGAAAGGTAAATTCAAAACCTCTGGTCGCTGAAATATTGTGGAAGTTCAGTTTTCAATTAAATATTGAAATTACAGATGTAATTAATTACTCCAACTTCTGAGATCAAATTTTCGGCAAGTTTTCGAATAATCCATGATTCCATGGTCTTCCTTCTAAAATTAATAAATGATATATTTTGGAAAAAAGAAAATCTGCTTTTAATATTAAATTAATATCATTCTTTATAAGATATGATTGTTGATATTTTTATTATAATTATTATAATTATTAATCATTAATGACGTTTTCCAAGCCTGATCGATTCTACGATCTAGCAAATTGAATTGCAGCTTCTAGTTATCATCTATACACAAGCCTAATACGCAGAAGTTCATGGAATCCTATAGCCTAAATCCCTCATTGGATGAAGTGAATAGTATAGAAGTCTCTAGAATTGTTAATCTCTCAAAGAACTCGTTAGCTCAAGGTCTAGAACTCATTATAGACTTGACTTCAGCATTCTAAAGAATTCGAATGAGTAGAGAACCAACAGGTGATTCTCCTTGGAACAAGTATATAAACCATGGCGATTTCCCAACTCCTAGTGTCTAGTTTGTATAACTTTAATCAACATCATTCAAGTGTCAGAAATAAGTCTATTTTCTATTTATTAGTCAGTTCATCATGAGCAAACAATCATACCGAAATGAAAGAATAATCACCCAATCTCCACAATCATTACTGGGTTTCAACTTGTTACTAAACTTCGCCTTTGCTCATTTTTAAATGTCTTTCCTTGATACGTCAACTGTCCCCTAGAACTGCAATTGAAAAGTTTGAACTATAGTATAAAAAGAATGATTTGTAGTGATATAAAAAGCTCAACGTTTGTGGTTTGTTTTGAAAAGAAACATAATTAATAGTAGTACTTCCCACTACACCAGGGCGCAGGCTTCAAGTACTTTCTGTGACGTATTCTAGGTCTGTTTCTTATAGAGTGAATTAGAATAGTACAAGTTAAATTGCAATAGCTAAATAATTAATCAGAAGTAATTGTGTAATCTCTTAGGTAGTAGTTAATCTTGTAGCATATGTCAATAATGATACATTTCAAACTTTAACAAAACTTCCAGCGCCAGGATCTGCCATCAATCAACGGTTAAAAACTATTTTTGGCATTGGTTGAGATTCGGGTTTCGGGACTTAGAAGTCAGAGCTTAGAGCCTTAGAACTTACTGTTGTTGTATAGTATTTTAAGGGTATAACTCACACTTCACCCCATTCAAAAACCTGACATTAAACCCATGTAAATTTACGATATCAGAGCATGTAGCCTGAATTTTTTGAGCAGATTTACAAAACGTGTTTTTTGCGTCAAAAAATCCAAAAAATTGGCTCTTAACTATTAGGATCAACACTTTTTTTAAATACTCAAAGATTAGAATATAATCTTAAAAAATTCACCAAAGTCCATCAGTATAGTTTCAATAGATTGTAGTAAAAATCATCCTGAGACTATTAGAAAAATCCTATCCCTCTTTTTTTGCATAAAAAAATTTAAAATTAAAAAAAATTGCTATTAGAATGCAAGTAGGGTTCAACACCATTTTTTAGCATCTCTGAACAAATTCTTAAATAAAAATACCATTTCCCGTTATGGGCTACATAGCCATGCATGTTACTACCTGTTAGAACTTAGATAGGTGCTAAAAAGATAAAAGACTCTTAACAATTATAAGATAATGAAAGTAGTAGTTGTAATAAATGATCGATGTGTATTATAAATAAATAAAAGTAAGTAGATTCTTTCTTTTCTTTTAAACAGTTGTTTCTATTCAAAAGAGGTAAATGAATCTTGATAAAACAAAAAGAGTAGACAATAATAAAAAGGAATAGTAATAAACTTGAACTGTATGGAAGAAGTCTAGGTAGTGATGAAGTAAGCTTTTAGTGTTTGTAGGAGTTAGACCATTAATTGTAGTTTTAATATTTGGAAGTTGTAATTCAAAGTAATAGTTGAGTAATCATCTTTGGATAGATTAGATTGTAATATATATGTGTAAGCATAAATAGTACATACTGTTAAAGTTATACCTGGTATGAACTTTAATAAGCTAAGATACTATAGTCGTAGACTGATAGTAAATGACCGAAGAACGTAGGATCAAGTCTTTAGTAGATGTAATCGATGTAAATTGTAAAACTATATAATTATAGGAAAAGTAGAGCCTTTGAATAGTTCAAATTTACCAATAAATCAATGTTAATAGAAACTTCTGCTACCTTATAAATCATACCATTAATTGCTTTAATATTGATATAGAATATAAAGATATTCTGGAGAATTCTAGGAGATATTAATATCAGATTCCTGATATAATAAGTCTTAGATAATTACGCTGAAGGCATAAATGGTACAGAATCAATTATCATGATACAAGTAACAAATTACAATCTTGGAAAGTGTAAACAAAAACGCGATCAAGTTTTGAATTTTGGAAAAAACAAAAACAAAATAAAACCTTCCATCAAGCAGCAGAAACCCATAATGGAACAGGGTGCCGTGGATTTTGAGCTGATTGAGCAGTATAAAGAAAACATTGAGCCCTTACCTGACGGGAGGTCAGCAGCAGCTCTCAAAGGATTGTTCTCCACGTCCTACAACCAACTTAAGGTCCAGCAAAACGAAGAGCGTTTAATCATGGAAGAGCGTTTAAATAATTTGGAAGAACTTGATGATCCATTACAGCCCTTTTTAGAATATATTAGCTGGATCACAGATAATTTTCCTTCAGGGAGATCCGTTGAGAGTGGTTTAATCCAAGTTTTAGAAAGGTGTACTTTGCAATTTAAAGATTTTGTTTTTTACAGAAATGATCCCCGTTATCTTTCGGTATGGATGAAGTATGCTAAGTACTCGGATAATCCGAGAGATATATTCATTTTCTTGGTTAGAAAAGAAATTGGGAAAGGATTGTCTATGTTCTATGAAGAATACGCCAACTTTTTAGAGATCAATCATTTCATTACACAAGCAGAAGAGGTGTATCAAGAAGGAATCTCACAAAATGCACGTCCTCTTTTAAGACTAAAGAGGAGGTATTCTGAATTTAAGCTACGATCACTTTCAAATTCACATCAAGACCAAGATGCTCATTTTTCGGCATTTCCCTCAAGATCTGTTCTATCTGATAAAAGTGGAACAGGCTCTCTGTTTCAAGATTTTGATTTATTGTCTGCTTCCTCCACAAAACTAATATCAACTATGTGTTCAATCAAGGGTAATAAGCTTAAGGTTTTTCAAGACAGTGACCCAATACACTCTTCGATAGGTAATGTTAAAACAGGTGGTTGGGATAATCTAGGTTCTTCCAAATTTAGAAATAAAGAGAATATACTGGAGTCTACTAGCTGGTCTGGTGAAATCATCAAGCAGAATGGAAATGTGATTTCAAGGCCTTTGAAAGATAAATTTAACGTTTTCAATGATGGGCTCTCTCATGAATACTGTGCTCCAATTTTCAAAATACTAGAAACTGAAGGTAGAAAACCCGAGAAAATTGATATGAACTTTCAGTTGTTATACCAAGAAAATGAAGAATACTGTATTCAAGAGGTTTTGGCAATCAATCGGAAGCTTTATGCTCTTGGTAAAAAGGATCAACCTGAAGTCAACCTGAATAATGACGAAATAAATTTGAATAATGAAGATAATGATCACAATGATATTTATATACGTATGTTTTGTGATTATCATTTACTTTCTAATACTAACTTCACATTAGCAAAATCTAATCTCAAAAGGAAGCACTCACCTACAGCTACCTTTTTCACTAAAGCAGCTAAAGATGAGGTATTTGAAATGTTTAATCAGCCCACTCCAAAAAAGCAAAATGATGATGAAAATGAGTTAGATAACTCACTATACTACGATTACACTGAGTATTTAACTGAAACAAATTTTAATAATTTGACCGAGAGGGTTAATCTGAAGAATGACGAAGTTATCAAAATCAATAGTGCTAACTCTGGTGATCACCAAACAAACTTGAATAGCCATGATAGCAATGATTTTATGAACGGCTTGTATGGTTCATCCTTCTCAAAAACTTTAGAAGATTCTAAGACTGCAGAGAAACCAGCTATTGTTGATCCTATGGATGAAACTATGAGAACTAATGTATTGAAAGGTTTGAAACCAAAAATTGAAGATTATAAAGGACTTCATATTTATGATTGCAGTCTGAAGCTTTGTAATACGTTGAAAAAATCTTTGAATAACAAACAAACAAAGCCGGTATTCATGGTATTTGCTAAAACTCAAAGTACATATAACCTGAAATCTCTTTTGGGTCAAGGTGGATATGCATCTGTATATCTTGCAGAATCCATGACAGGAGAATTCAAAGCTATCAAAGCTCAAAAACCGTCTAGCATGTGGGAGTTTTATATTCTTCATCAGATTAAAAGTCGCTTAAAAGACCATTCTATCTTGAATTCAATTATAAATGCTGAACAGATGCATTTTTATAAAGATGAGAGTTTTTTGGTTTTAGATTATATTCCAAAAGGAACTGTTTTAGATATTATAAATCTTTACAAGTCTGAGGCTAAAACTGTTGATGAAAGTTTGGTGATTTTTTTGACTTGTGAAATTCTGAAGGTTATTGAAAAACTTCATGAAATAGGTATAATGCATGGAGATTTGAAACCAGACAATTGCATGATCAGACTTGAACCTGGCACTTTGGGTGCATATAGTTCAAATGGTGATAATGGATGGAGCTCGAAAGGGGTGAAATTAATTGATTTTGGAAGATCTATTGACATGACTTTATACCCTAAGGATGTTAAATTCAAAGCAAGTTGGAAGACTGATAATCAAGACTGTCCTGAAATGAAAGGTGATAGCGGTTGGACTTATGAGGCTGATTATTATGGACTTGCTAATATAGTTCATACTCTATTGTATGGAAGTTTCATTGAAATAACCAAAGATAATGTAAAAGGAAAAGGGTACTATAGATTGGCCAGCCCTATTAAACGATATTGGCAACAAGATATATGGAATCCATTATTTGATTCTTTATTGAACTCAAAAAGATTTAATGGTTTATTGCCGATTACAGATGTATTGAAAAAACATAGAATGAAATTAGAACAATGGTTGAGTATACACTCAGTAACTTTGATAAATTCTATCAAAAAAGTTGAAGAGAGTTTGAAGCAATAAACTCAATCATCTTAAACAATTAAATAAAATACTCGACTTACTCGTGCTTTTTGAAAATATCAGCTTTTGTAGCAGATTTTAGTTTGAAAGATAGTACTGATTTTAGCTTACTTTTAAATTTTGCAATCTGAGCTTTAGGTCCGATCTCTTTCACAACTATCTCAAACTCTTCTTCTGTCACAATCCGCTTGACTAACAAGTTAAACAATGTTCCAAATGCTAGTGCCATCACAGTTGATGAAAGAATAATGACATTGTAAGGCATGCTGAAGTCTGGAGTTGGTAAAGTTAATAACGCGGATGATGTTCTCAATGAATAGTTAAAAGGTTGATGAACAAAAACAACACCAGCCTCCACTGAAAATCCATGGTTAGCATCCGGTGGATATTCTGCATATAAAAGCAATGATTTGTCAAATGAGTAAGATATTACTATGTTTGAATATGGAGGTAGCACAATATCAAATTCTATTTGCGTTGGCCTCTTTCTATCTTCTTCTGGTACATAATAAATTGATTTGATGATATTTGAAGTGTGTGTTCCTTGTATCTTTAAACTGTGTAAATAGACTCTCATAAACCATGGGAACGATTCAAAATACTTCAATTTGATCGTTTCGTTGTGAGGATTCTTGAAAACAGTTCGAGAGCCTCCTTCGTCTTGTTCATGGCCTGTAAATGATCTTGAAACAAAAATTGGTACTTCTTTTATTTTCACTATATCAGAACTATTGCTTGTTTGTAAGTAGATATCGTAGTTCTCTTCTCCCAAATCAAAGCAGTTGGTTTCAGTTCCAAAATGGTCTTCATCGATTTTGAGGAAAACATCCCAGCTCTTTGTTGTATGGGCACAGACTTGAGTTTTAGCTTGCGAAATCAAGCTACCACCTTTGATCTTACGACCAAAAATATGAGATAATAAAATGCTGATCTGTAATGGTTCACTCGAAGGGAAACACTGAAACGAATCATGTGGTTTGGATGTATCACATCTCAAGTTATCACCATGAACTGGTTTGGGTATTTGATCTATAAGTCTCCTTTTTGTTCTGTTGATGTCAACAACCATATCAATCCTTTGGTCCATCTCATAGTGGCAAGAAGAGCTGGAGCATTTAGTTGCAAAATCAATTGACATTTTATGCCACTGTGATTCAAAAACTCTATGACCATCAAGAAGGCTGGACAATCCCGATTTCCCTCTTGTAGGTAAAAACTTCAAAAAAGGTGTGAGGTTCTCAGTGCAGACAGGTTCAGAAGGTAAACTTGCTCTTAATAAAAACAAGCTATTTTCAGTTTCAAATAATGACGTATTACCATTAGGTTTAAATGAATGTTTTGGGAATGTTGTTTTAGATGAGTCAATAAAGTTTAGCGATGCACAAAACAAGCCTGAAAGTGAATTTACCAGAGATATCCATTTTTCAAAACTTTCTTCTTTATTCTTTGCTTCAATTACTGCCCAAACCTCAACCCCAATACCACCAGATTTTTCTCCTTTTTCTGGTATTTGGCCCCATTCTTCTGCATTCCACCAACCTTGGCCAAATCTGAGATGCAAATCTTTGGTATCCGTTATCTCTAAGATGTTTGCAATTGATCTTGGAAAAGCTTTGAAATGAGTAATTTCATGATGGACAATTCTTTTGAATTGCTCTGATTCTGATTTAAACTTGAAAGAAAGCAATATATTATTTTTCGGTAGTGGCATTATATCTAAGCTTTCTTCATAAGAATAAAGAGCTTCTGTCATGCTCAAAAGCTCACTGTTGTCAACAGGATGGCCAAATGATGTAAACGTGTCCGGGAATCCACCTGATGAGTTTGCCCACGCAATGGAGAGTACGCTAGCGAGAACCAGCTTTTGAAGTTTCATTGATACCCTCTATGGTTCGTACTTGCGTTCAATAGCAGCTATAGCCATCTTGTAATGATTTATTTAATTTTGAGAGTTCAAATTTTGAAGTTAACTGTGTCGCAGACTCCCACTCCCGTTTGTAAGCATGTGTAGAAAAGTAGTTTTTTCGGCACGTCCAGATTAGAAGTACATACTTCAGATTCGGTCATCCGATTTACATCAATTCAGTATGGGTCAATAATTTAGGACGCAACTGGTGATAGAGGACATTGCAGATACAGAGAAAGCAGAATTGTAAAGTTACAGTAACTTTGAAGTCCGTTTAAAGCAAAATTTAACAGGTTACTTGTTGATAAAGAATTTTAAGGTCATTCCAAGTTTGAAGTATGTAATATTGGGGAATTGAAAAGACCCTGGAATAACAGATAACTCTGTACAAGTATTGTGGATGACTTGATTATAAGTTCCTATTAATGCTGGATTGTTTAAGCTGAAATTAGTGTTCATGAAATAATCTCAAAATGAATACTAGCCATTTGAAGCAGTTG
>JAJLVW010000104.1:7195-21343 GCA_030570535.1 Starmera pachycereana
CAGAAATCGGATATTTAAGAAATATTGTTAAATCACTAACTTTTAAAAATCATTCATTAAAAACAGAAAATTCAAGATTTTCAATTTTCAATTTTTTTTTTTTTTTTTCCTTCTGAGAAAATCAAGTTTTTTGGTAGTTGCACTAAAAGTTGAGGCGGTTGAAAATTATTGAAGTTTCAAGTTGAACAAAATCAACTTTATTGAAAATGATTTAAAAAGAAAGCTATTAAACAGACTACAAGTTATTGAGATATATGCATAATGTTTTTTTTTTTTTTTTTTTTATTTTTATTTTTATTTGTCGAAATAAAGTATTCAAATTGTAAAAGTCTTCACTGATTTTACAATTTTAAAGATGCCCAAAGTATATATATATATATAAATATAGATGATATATGATATGATGATAAAATGATGAAAATGATGTATTCAAGAGAATCCCAAAGTCAAAAGCCAAAAAAAAAAAAAAAGATGTTAGAGAGTAAAACCAAAAAAAAAAAAAAAAAATTTAAAAAGCATCCCAAATTATTTGGATAAAATTTATTTGATGTGATTTATGAGGGAGCAATAAAAGTCATGATAAGTCGTAGCAATATGTTTGAAATGAACTAATGATTTCAATGAGTAACATTTAACCATTTTTTATAATTGATTGAAGAGGCAGCATAAAATTCATTATTTTGTTTGTGTGAAGAAACCGACAAATTTCTTGGAACGGAATCATTGAGACTGAAACCAACAATTGGCTGAGAGTCTTTGATTGATGCAGATAATAACAAGGGGCTTTTAATCAAATATGAATGATTGTCGTCATTTTCTAATGTGTCATAATTGTCAATTGTAGAATCTATAGAAGAAGTGGAATTGTTTCTTGGATGCAACACAGGCGATAGTAGTTGTGGGACATTGGAAAAATTAAAATGTGTTTGTTGGTCTTTGTTCTTACACTCACCCGAGCAAAAAGCTGAAGAGTTTGAACAAATTTTATCACAAACAATACAGTAATCGTTAAAAGCAGACATTTTTGATATATGTGTATCTTTTTTTTTTTTGTTGTTGTTGTTGTTGTAGTTTTTGTTTTTGTTTATGGAAGTGAAAGAGTGGAATGCAGAGTAGTAGTTAAATACAGTTTCCTGTGAGCTTGACGCTTTGAGTTATTGCAATTGAATTGATACAAGTTGGAATTAATTAAGGTGTGAGGGAAACAGAGGGAAGTCAACTTTATTTATAGTTTGTTTGCAGGGTGTAATTAAGATTTTTAGGTCAAATTGTGGTTAGGTCAGGTCACAGGTGAAAATTTTTTATTACACGTGAAGCGTGCACAGAGCGAGACTTGCAAGTCTCTAGAAAATTCTAAGCGCTAGGCCAGGCAGGCCAGGCAGGCCGCACATGCCACACACGACTCACGGAGCTCGCTGCGCTGCTCTAGCAGTAGCAGCTTTTCCCCTTCCCCAGGCAAGAATGACACAATGACAGTGGTGAGGGTTAATTGAGTCACTCACCCAACATAACTAAGTTCTAATCAGTTTTGTTGGAGTACAAAGTTACAAGTTACAACCTTGAAGGTTGTGAATTTTTGGACCTGTTATACTGTATACAAGCTACAGTTATTTCTTGTATTTACATTTGTTCTTTTTCAATATTAAATATTCTAGAATCTACTCTGCTAAAATTGCAGCGCAAATTTTTTATGACACGTTTATTTCGTTATCAGCTGGACTCAAGTCTTAGTTAGGGCTGAACGGGGAGGTCTCTAAGCAAAAATAAAGAAAAAAAAAAAAGTCTTGCAGCCACAGCTTTTCTGGCACTGCGATAATTATAATTTATAATATAAAAATTATTGTTTCATATTGTGAGGTTGCGCTACAGCTGATACAAATGAACAATGTTCAACGTTATAATAGTAATTTATTATAAGGTGTAGCTTGTAGGGTTTGTGTCCCACTTCTACTTGCTGTTGAGTGGCCACCTAGAGCACGATATTCAAATTTCACACCCAATTATTACTCACTTCGAGTCACGATTTCACCCAATTTGCTCTGGTATATGGCATATGCACTATCGCAATGATCAATCTCGATTTCCATCATAATTTATTATATTAGTATATTAATAATTATATAGCCATGATAACCTTAATCGGTGTAGAGTCTAGACTAGTGTTGTTAGTATACAACTCTATTATTCACAAGTTACAACTTGCTACCCAACAAGCAACACTTCCTGTCCACCCAAAAACGGTAACATAAACAGACTGAAGTGCTGTCACAATTATCTTTGATCAGAGCAACATCTACTGTACTGGAAGCTGGCCCCTGCGGCCGGGAGGCCCTCATGAATTTACATCCAGTTGGCAGTAACTAGTAGCTACTAGTAAGTAGTTTTAAGTTATAACCAGTTCAGTGTTTTTCTCATTCTTAACATCTACAAAACAAATCAAACATAACAGCAATCATCATAACCTGCACTACACTTACATCAACCGAATCTCATGGATTCACCATCAAATTTCAATTGAGAGCAATCTTAATATTGTAATATTGTAATATTGTAATATTCAATCGTCTACGTAGATACCAGATGTATCGTAAACTGTGGAGATGTACTACGCATCATTTCTTATAAAATCTTATTCACGTTTAGCTTGAAAAATTCTAGTCTCTCGAGTCTCAATTTATTATATTTATTATAATTAGATCTCTGAGCCAGATAAAAAAAAAAAAATTATGTAATCAAAAAAGCAAAATTCAAATATATATTTTGAGCAAATTATTTCAAATTAGTGGCGAATGCTCTTAAATCACCCCAAAATTAACACACTCATAGTCACGTCGAGTCACCACCAACTATTTGGCTCAAATGAGGTGAAATATTTTTTTTTTTTCAACTTTATCCAGTTCCAAATTCCATTCCAACATCATATAGCTTAAGCCTTGCAAGTTACAACTTATAATTTACAAACCGTTGAAACAATGTACTTATCCGTGATAAACTATCTTCAATCTTACGATTGAGATAGAGAGTATACAGCTAAAAAACATCAAGATTAAAACATCAACCCATTTTAAGAATCAATCATTGTTTAACTTATCAAATTGGGTCTACAAGTCTGAAAGATCTGCGTTTTTGTTTATCTTTTTCATCAGTTTACAGTTTAGTACATAAGTAATATGAAAAAAAAAAAAAAAATCGGTCTGATAATTAATTTTTGCAAAAATTCCAAAAAAATTAGGAATGTGTCCACTGTCTGGACTCTGTGATCATTGATGTGAATATTCGGCAATTGGGGAGAGGAAAAAAAAAAACAAACAAACCATAAATAAGCAATATAAGATAGATTATAAATCAATATGGTGTGACAATTGACCTATTCTCTGTAGCAAATTTATAATTAAAGAAACATTAATATTAAAATTATTACAAATGGAATTCTACAAATTCAAATATTTAATAAATAACTACAATACTATTACATTCTAATGATTAATGACTTATTTCAACCCTTCAAAATCTTTCTGTGAAATATCTGAACGTTGACACATTTCTGTGAAAATTCCTCCCAATTTAAACAAGTTCCATGGAGTATCAAACTCAATAACTTCACCTTTATCCAATACTAAGATTCTATCATAATTCAAAATTGTTTTCAATCTATGTGCAATACATAAAATAGTACATCGAGCAAATTCTTTTGAAATTGTTGATTGAATTTTAGAATCTGTTTCATAATCAACACTTGATGTTGCTTCATCTAATATCAAAATCTTAGAGTTTCTAACTAATGCACGAGCTAATGCTAATAGTTGACGTTCTCCTAATGAAAAATTTGCCCCATCATCTTCAACATTTTGATCCAAATGAAATTTATGTAATGATTTTAAATTAACAACAGTTGGATCATATTCTTCTAATCCATCCTTTGCATTGGAATCAACTAACCAACTTCTTCTTAATGCATCCCATAATTCCATATCACTTGAAGTACCAAATGGATCCAAATTTTGTCTAATTGTTCCATGGAATAATACTGGATCTTGTGGAATAATTGATAATTTTGATCTTAAATCATTTAATCCAATTTGGGAAATATCAACCCCATCAATGACAACTTTACCTCCACTTAATTCACTGATTCTAAATAATGCATTCATGATTGTTGATTTACCTGCACCTGTTCTACCACAAATACCAATTTTTTCATGTGGTTTAACATCAAATGAAACTTTTTTCAAAACTAATGGTAATCCTGGTCTATATGCTAAATCAACATCTTCAAAAATAATTGACCCTTCTGTTGGCCATTCACCACTTGGTTTTGTTTCTGGGTTTTCAAGTGGACCTTCTTGTGGTAATTCTTTTGCATATTCAAATAAACGTTCAACTGAATTCATATCATTTTCTAATTGTGTCATTGATCTTAATAATAATGAGGTTAATGAAGAAACTTGAATCACATATGCAACTAATAAACCTGATGATGCACCACTGATTGCAAAAACTCCACCTGCACATAACATACTAACAAAAAATGAAACTGCTGCTGATGTACAATCTAATCTGATACTTAACCATCTTTGATTAGCATATGAAAAAAATAATGCTTGATTCATATTATCTGAAAATCCTCTAAAAATTTCTTTAAATCTTTCACTTGATCCATAAGATTTAATGATTTTCATACCACTTAAAGTTTCATTAAAATGTGAAAAAACAAATGATCTATTAACTGATTCCATTCTTTTAATATCCAAAGATGAATTTTTATAAAAAACATATAAATGATAATAAATAAAAAAAACAACTGGTAAACATAATAAAAACCATGGGATATAACATGCACATAGAATTAAAGTACTTGTGACCATAATGACGGAATTTATAAATAATCTTAACTGTTCAACCAAATCAGTATCTAAAACATCAACATCTTTAGTAAATCTATTCAAAATTCTACCAATTGGTGTAATATCCATAAACCACATTGGAGTACTCAAGAAATTTTTGGTACTTAAATAAAATAAATTCAAACCAGCTTTATTATTAATAAAGGCAATTGCTGCAAATAATATCAAATATGAAAATGTTGCTAAAAATGAAAACATGATATATAATCCTTTATAAATTCCTTCACTCAAATCAAATTTATGCTGTAACCAAAAACTTAACCAAACAGAATGGAATAATTGTAAAAATCCATTAAATGCACATATTGCAAAAAAAAGTGGGAAAATAAAACCTTTTAATGGACCAGCAGCTAAAGAAAAATATTCATAATAAATTCCAATTCCAATTGAATTTTTACTTCTTGATTCAACTGAAGTACCTGTTGATTTTTTTTTTTCAATTTCTTCCTTTTTAGATTGAATTTTAGATAGTTGAGTTTTTTGACGCTCTAATTCTTCTTCTTCTTGTTCAATTTTTTCAAATTCTTCTTCATTCTCCTTTTCATCTTTATCTTCTTCTTTATTATAATCCATTAATGTTACAAAACTTTGATTTTTCATAATTAATTCATCATAAGTTCCAATATCAATGGTTCCTTTACCATCTAAAACAATAATTCTATCAGCTGAGCCAATTAATGATAATTGATGTGTTGCCAAAACTCTAGTTTTATCCTTTAAAACACCACAAATACATTCTTTCATGATATGTTTACCAACTCTTGCATCAACAGCACTTAAAACATCATCCAACAAAATGATATCTCTATCAGCATAAACAGCTCTTGCTAAATTAATTCTTGCCTTTTGACCACCAGATAAAGTAATGCCTCTTTCACCAACTTCAGTAGAATCACCATCTGGAAATATTTTGAAATCAACATCTAAAGCACAAGCTTTAACAATATTATCATATTTTTTTTGATCAAATGGTAAACCAAAAATAATATTTGCTCTAATTGTTGCATTTTGAACCCATGGATAAGAACAAAAAGTTATAGATCCATATATTTGAGTTTCACCAGAAATTTTTTTCATTGAACCATCAATTGCATTCAATAAAGAAGTTTTACCAGTACCAATAGAACCAGTAACAATAACAAATTCATTTCTTTTAATTTTTAAATTGATATCAATTAAACCAGGGAAAGATAGATCATTTTCATTAGCAACCAATTCATGCTTATGATTATTTTCATCATCACTTGAATCCCATTGGAAATTACCATTGTTAATAACAATTGAATTTTCAGAATCTTCTTTTAGAAAATGATCCACAGTATCAACAGCTTCTTCAGCTTGTAAAAAATCAGCAATTCTTTCAATGGCTAAAGATGCATCAACTGCAAAACCAACAGATAAAGGTAATAAATTCAATGGGAATCTTAAAGAATTGAATAAAGTTAAAGATGAAAAAATGTTGTAAGCTTTAAAACCAGAATTAATTGAAACCATTGTAACAAAAGTTAACATTGTTGCTAAAATTGTGATTGAAGCAACACCAGAGTTTTGAGTAGATTTGATCATTTGTTGTTTTAAAATGATTTTTTTCTCTCCTTTTCTAAACAATGAAACATTTTTGAAATAAGCATTTTCCCATGAATAAAATTTAATCATTCTTAATGAGTTAATAATTTCATTAATTGCTCTAACTCTTTTATCAATGAAAACAGTTGATTTTCTACGTAAAATTTTCAATTTTTTGGCAATATAAAATAACCAAACAATGAAAACTGCAATTAAACCTAATCCAACCAAAGCAGGTGTTTTCAAATTAACCAATAAAACAATCAAAGAAATACAAAAAGTGATTGGGAAAACCCAAATAAAATGGAAACAAGCAACAGCTAGTTCAATTCTTGACAGATCAGCCATAACGATACTATTAACTTTCCCGTTTGGATATTTCAATCTTGATTTGGCACTTAGTTTAAATGATTTTTCATAAATTGCATTAGTTAAAACATTTTTAACTCTACCACCATCTAACATTGAATAATAGAAGAATTGTGACAATAAAATGGAACTTAAAACTAACATTATAGCAATTGCAAGAGAATAACCTGTTGCTTTACCTAATTGATGTTCATCATGAGATGATTCTTTTGATTGAATGTTTTTAACTAAATGTCTAACTGGTAAAGCCATTAAAACCTGACAAGCATCACTGAAAGCTTTTGCAACACCTGCTCTCCAATAAGATTTTTTGAAAGTGTCATTTAATGCTAATAAAATCGTATATTTTGTATACTGAGAATTTTCACCATGTTTTGCATAATATTCATTTGAACGTTTGATTAGATTCTTTTTGAATTTTTCAGTCATTACTTCAGTTTTCAAGTCGCCATCTAGACGGTATAAATCTTCATCTTCCAATCTTCTTAAGTAACCAACTTTTTGAATTGGATAAACCCAACTGAAAACTAATTTTGAGAAGAAATTGGCAGTCTGCTCAGGGTATACTTTATCATTCTGTTTAATGGGTTGAGGAGTGGTACCAAATAGCAGTCTAAGCAAAAAATGTGTGTTTTTCAATTGTACTGGCTTGATTGAATCATAACCATCATCCGTTGAAGTTGTAATAGAACTTGTACTTGTCATAGTCTCTTTATGTTGTTCCTTTTCAGACATCTTGAAATGATGTACAAACAACTGATGGAATAAGCTTAGCAGAAGCAGCTAGGAGAGTGAATAGATCAAGGGTCTGGCTACTTGCAAATTAAGACGGGTTGAAGTTGGAAAAATAGATGAAGTTTCTATAATTTTTTTTTTTTTTTTTCCTCTCGACTCTCTATCTAATATTTATCTACTGCGAATCGCGATTAAAAAGCAGTTTCGATTTTACTGCTGTTTTCAGTTAATTCCTGATAATCATACAGACGAGCCTGCGGATTACCGATAAATGCTTTCTTTGTAGCTTTATCTGTGCGAAGTACAAGACTGGAGTTACTGCTAGTTCAGGAAGTGTTGTTCTTTGGCTGTAGTTGTTAATGATTACTATTATATTAATTCCTAGAAGTTGGTGGTGAAATTATACGTCTAATTATAAAATCCAAGAAAAATTGTGGCAAAAAAAAGCTTTTTTTTTCACTTTTTTTTTTTGTCAGAAAACTTATATTAAGGAAAAACTAATTACTAACACCCTAACCCATACATAATGCTTCTTGGAAATCTTGTTTGACTCAGGAAGGGAACAACAGGAAACAAGGACAAAAAAAAAAAAAAAAAAAAAAAAAAAAAAATAAGTTTGGACGAAACCGGAGTCGAACCGATGACCTTATGCGTGCAAAGCATACGCGCTACCAACTGCGCCATCCGCCCAAGTTATAAAGTTTTTAAAAGCCCTGAAGTACCAGACAGTAAAATAGAAATACCAAATGAAGCTAGAAATTATGAGCCCCCCAGACAAGTGAGATTAATGCACCATATTGCACAATATGAATGCAATCTCATTAGAAATCATTAGTCATTCACTGTGATTTCGGAAATCGTATGAAATTTAAAAATAAGGGATAAAACACCCAATCGGATGATTAATTACTTCAAATAAACATTTAATGGCACATGCCACACTCAAATCACTTAATAATGAATATCAATAATTAACGTGATCTTAGCAATATTTCAAGCCACCATGATAAATAAACACTGCAGTTTCATTCAACCGGATAAGTAATCAACTTAAATCAATTATTAATATCATTTCATTTCAGTTGCACTTATAAATGGGTTTCTACGATATATAAACTGAAAAATAACCTTCTTGTGGTGTAACTAACTCAACAATCAAATTAATCAATAATAACCTTAAACAAACACACAATCTCAAAAAAAGAAAGAAAAAAAAAAAATGTCTTACACAATCGCAGTCTTTGGTGTCAACGGTGCTTTAGGTAAACCAGTTATTAACAGTCTTTTATCCGAACCATTTGCTTCTAAAATCAACTTTCCAATTAAAATTGTCACAACTAAAGACACTAAACCAGTTGAATCTGATAAATTAGCTTATTTCAACCTATCAAAAACTTCATTTGATGAAGCATTCAAAAACGTTGATGCTGTCATTAATTTATCTGGTCCAACAGCTCCAAATGATGAAGTTATTAAAGCATTAGTTGCAAACAATGTCAAATTATACATCCCATCAGAATTCGGTCTTGATATTGAAGTTGCTGATAAAACTTTCCCAGGCTTATTACAATCAAAAGTTGATCATTTTAATGCTGCAGTTAAAGCTGGAATTAAAACTGTTAGAATTCGTTCTTCATTTTTTTTGGATCCAGAGACTGGCTTACCTCCAAATTATTTAGGTGGTGCTTCTGTTATTGGTGGTAATTTTGGAAACTATGATGAATTTGCAGTTATTGGTGATAAGAAAGAGCAAACTTTAATACCAGGTGGGTTCCTTAATGATATTGGTAAAACTGTTGCTGCAGTTGTTACTAAAGATGATTATAATTCAATTCCTGATAAAATAAGAATTTATTCTGATGCTATTTCTATTGAAGATTTCATTAAAACTCATCAAAAATTAACTGGCCAATCGATCACTGTTAAAAGATATTTAAATAAAGATGAAGCATTAAAAGAAGCAAAAGAACGTTATCAGAACTTCTCATTTCTTAATGATTTTGCTTTTCTTTTATTAACTTTAAACTCTTTAGGTCCTGGTTATGGATTTGATTATACTGAAGAAAATGAAAGAGAATATGTTAATCCAAATGAATCATTATTCAAATGGACAACTTATGATCAATTCAAATAAACTTGAATAATCACAATATATATATATATATAATATATGTACAATCTTCATCAAGTGTATATTAGTTGATGTAGTTAATTCATGTCGATTTAGTATAAAAAAAGGAGTAATATTAAGCAAAAAAAAATTTAATTGTGAAATTTGGAAAGTCTGTTGAAAAAGAGTCTGTTAAAATAGCTTTTTTATAAAGCAAAGAAATATTAAAGATGAAAATTTTGTGAGCTATTAGCAAAGCAAGTGTTTAATAATATAAGTTTTTTTTTTTTTTTTTTTCTTTTTTTCTTTGAAAATCTAGATATTCTATCTTGTACTTGAATTGTTTCTTTAAAATTTGTTGAATTGATCAAAATTAGTGTAGCTGTTTAAATTTCTATTATCAAATTGCATTGGTTGTGATAAAAATGGTGATTGTGAAATAGGTTGTTGTATGTTTGATAATCGAGAAATTTGATTAAGTTGTGATTGTGGAGCTTGAGTTTGTTGTTGTTGTTGTTGGAACTGTTGATTTTGAGGAACAAAACTTGTAATTGATTTTATATTGTTGTTATTAATAAAACTATTATTACTTAAAGGTTTTTGGTTCATCATCAACATCGAGTTTTCACTTAAGCTATGGTTATTACCAAAATTCATATTAGTTGTAGCTGTAGTTATTGGCGTTGAAATTGAAAATGATGAGGTATTATTCATTTTAATAAAATCAGAAGCTAAACCAACAGTATTCAACAAAGAGTTCGAGCTTGCAGAACTAATTGGTGATGAATTTGAAATATTATCTTGATTAATCATATTTGTATTAATTGAAGATGGTAAAATTTGTGGAACTTCAAAACCTAATAGTTTTTGAAATTTACCAATATCAAAAATGACAGTTTCATAATTGATTGGGGGTAATGATAATAACTCTTCAAAAGGTTTATAAATCGAGGAACCATCATCCCATTTGTTAATAAATTGAATTAAAAATTTTTTCAAAATTTCTTTGTTCATAACCAAGTTTCTCAAGTTTAGTTCAGCAACAAATTTATTATCAACATGAAAAAATAAATGATGTAATAAACCAATTGAAATTTGTTGTAAGGATAAATCAAATTCTGATAAATTGTTTATAAATTTCAAAAAATTTAAAACAGCAAAAGATTTAAAAATTTTAAAAACTTTAACAAATAAATTTGTGATAATAATTTTTAACAAATTTGCATTTGCATTTAAATAATTGTTTTTGTTGTTTTGTTTATGAAATTCATCAACTATATTCAAAATATTGAAAAAAGTCTTGAAGTAATTATCAATAGTTAGATTAATTGACTTGATTTCTAACATCTTATTCTTTTGATTCAATTCATTAATTTCCAAAGAGTACTCAATATTCTTACCTATATAATTTGACAAGATTTTATTCAAAATAATTAAGTTCAAAATCAAACAATCATTTAAAGTGTCAAAATTCTTCAAGTTTAGTTGAATATCAGATATTTTATTCAAGTTATCAACTTTGAAATCTAAGAAAGTTGATCTTGGTAAAGGAGGATAATTAAATTTCACTTCCAACATTTTAATCTTGATCATAGTTGGATTAACGAATTTCAAAATTGAATTCGTTAAAACATTTGAAATATTTGTGAAAATAATTGGTAAAGTTAAATGACAGCCTAAATCTGATAAAATTAAATGCTCTTCATCAAATTCAAAATTATTGTTTATAAAAATTAATGAGTTAATTAATGTTTTAATGATTGGAAAATCTTTTTGGAAATTGATTTTATAATTATGATCAATGATTTCAAATAAAACTTTATATTGTAAAGATTTATCTGTTGATAAATTCATTAAAATGTTATTTGACATGATAACTGATCTTAAGTTAAACAAATCAAAGTCATGCTTGAAGATTTGTTGATAGTTTGATAATTTAACTAAAATATAATTCAATTGGAATTTATAAGAATCTTGTTTCAACAAAGTAATGAAATAATCTGATAGACCAAAAGTTTTAATTAAAATCAATAATAGTTCACAATTCAAATCATTTGTGATCAAAGTCAATAAATTATTAACAGATATTAATAAATTTGAATTTTTTTCAATATTGACTAAATTTGGATAAATCTTTAAAAAAGATTGAGATAATTCATAAACATAACTGCTCAATTGATATGGGTATAGTTGAGTTAAATCCTTATATGTCAATTCTGATTTGTCAGAAATGGAATCAAAAGCATTGATCCTATTCAAGATTGTAATTGGACCAGGTAGATAATTTTTTTGTTTATCGATTAGATCAGTGTTTAAAGTTTTTTCCCATAATTTATTAAAAACATGAAACATGGCCATATTAGTCGTGTCATTAATAATAAAAGAGTTTAAAATTGATTTAACTAGAATTTGATTTTTCAATAAATAAGTGAAAATTAAACCCAAAATATTGATTAATTGATTTGATTTTTCCTTATTTTCTAATTTGAATGCAAATGAGATGGTAATCAATAAAGGGCTAACAAATGAAGTGTTTTTCAATAACCCCTGTTTGTTTGTAAATTTTGAACCGTTGAAATCCCAATTCAAATCAAATTGGAAATCTTTAAAAATGTTTAGAACTTGTAAATAAACCAAGTATAATTGTTCGATAGAAAAAATGTCCGTATCTGTCTTGATGATTTCATTGATCTTGTCATGAGCAATGATCAATGAAACAATTTTGAAGAATTGTATAATAACTGGATTGTTAGTTTGAAATTTTGTTCTTTTGACATATGGAGATGCAGTAGTAGTATTATTGATTGAATTTTTAGTAATAAATTTGGAAACCACGTACGCTGCCTTAATTATTTTCTGCTCAGTAGCTGGATCTTCATATGGATTGTCTGTAGAAGAATGATTTAATTGGAACAACCAGTTCAGATCTTTTGCAATTGATTGAAACTCTTGATTCAATTTCTTAGTGGCACTGTGTAAAACAAACACACCTGTATCATCTAGCTGCAAAGCAACCGCAGTGTCAGATGGCAGCTGTTGCTTGTTGTTTTTGCCACCAATTTCCAAAGAGCTCAGTTTCTTTTCTATTTCCAGCATAATGACCTCGTTAGAATTGCAAATCTAGTATTTTGCAGAGCAGCACTGGTCAGAGAGACAACAAGGCAGATCAATGGAAAAAAAAAAACACACAAAGAACAAAGCGAAACAACAATCAAAGAGCTGGTGGCAATTTATCAGAACCCTCTCTAGTGCTAACTCAACTAGAGGAAAAAACAATTTTTTTTCTTACTTAAACAAACTTGAAACTAACTCGAAATTTCATTCAGGCGAGGGAAAAAAAAAAAGCCAGATTTGGGCGGGCGCTTTTGCTGGACATGGGCGCTACAGCGCTGAAAGTTACACCGAACGCATCTCCATCTCAAGCCTAACATAATGAGCAACAGAAAAACTAGCCGCCATGGTAGGAAGTGCTGTAAAACAACAAGATTCATCTTCAAAATTTGATTTGGAAAAAAATTGATTTATCTTTGTAATTTCCTAATTTAGCTAGTCTCCCAATTTGGTAGTTTTTTTTTGATTTTAATTTGGAGAGAGTGAGAAACGTAATTGATTAATAAGGTTTAGGTTTTAGCTAGTAAATTAATGGGTTCAGACAAGTTTCAAATGGAAATTTCAATACAAGCGGATTAGAAACATATTTATTGGTATAATGAGTAAACTAAACCAGTTTAAAGCCAAAAATTCCAGTTGTTTTGCTGTTTTTAACAATTAAAATTGCTTCTTTTTGTTATTTCCAGAGAGAAATTTAGAGAAACATCAATTTTTATTAAAAATATTCGAAATTGTGCCATTATAAATTATAAATTATATCAAAACAATCAATAAAACAACACTACAAGCAATGACAAAGACAGCACTACTCATCATCGACATTCAGTATGACTTCATTGACGGCACATTGGCCGTCCCCAAAGCAGCAGAAATCATTCCAGGCATCTTACAATTAATGGACGATTCCAAATACAAATTTGATTCTATCATATTAAGTCAAGATTGGCATACAAAAGATCATACCTCATTTGCATGTAGTCATCAAGATAAAAAACCTTTTGAGACTTTTGAATTTACACATCCAAAGAATCCATCAGTTAAATTAACCCAAACTCTTTGGCCAATGCATTGTGTTCAATTCACTCATGGTGCTTCTTTCCCTGATGAAATTTCTCATCAATTTAGAAATATCGATGGGAAGGAAACTGCAAAAACTATCGTTCAAAAAGGTCATTCTCAAGACCGTGATTGTTATAGTGCTTTTAATGATGTTTGGAATGATGAACAAACTGAATTATACGATTTTTTAATTAAGAATGAAATTACCGATGTTATTGTTTGTGGTTTAGCTTATGATTATTGTGTTAAATTTACTGCAGAATCAGCAAGTCTTGCAGGTTTTAAGACATCAGT
>JAJLVW010000104.1:21443-35461 GCA_030570535.1 Starmera pachycereana
TTTTTTTTTTTTTTTTTTTTTTTTTTTTTTTTTTTTTCTCCCTTTTTCTCAAATTTTTTTATTATCTTCTAGTATCTACTGTCTACAAGATCTATATTTAATACTGTATATCAAGTTTTATAATTCATTTCTCATCATTTTGAACCATTTTTTTAGTATTTTTAACCAACCTTATAGCTGCAGAAAATTTACTTCTCAAATTATTAGTCTTGGTATCATCATCATTGTTATTATTATTATTATTATTATTGATAAATTCTTCTAATTCTTTAGTTTCTTGTTCTAATAAATAATTAATTTGATCTATTGGCGTAAGTTCTAACTTTTCTTTCTCTTTATCATCACAAATCCCTTCTAATCTATTATCAAATAAAATTTTACCATCTTTTTGATATTTACTAAGTAATGAACATTCAAATGTATGATTAACAAATTCTCTAAAATTTCTGAAAAAAATCCCACAGATTTTACAGTATCCACATCTATCAAGAGTTCTTTTTATTTGTTTCTTATCATCTTTTTTTTCAATAAAATGAATAAATCTTAAATGTCTTTTAAAAACATCCATTCTATAAAAAGATTTTGCTCCATGATGATCTTCATGAATTGAATATGGACAATCAAAACTTCTTGTTTCATGGGTACGTAAATGTCTTTTCATATCTGGTTTTCTTTTAAACCTCCATTCACATGATGGAAATGAACATTTATATGGTTTTTCTTCATTATCATCAATTAATATTGGAAATACCGTTGGTTTTTTAAGGAAAGTTTCCTTTTTATAACCTGTTTTCAAAACTCTTGAAGATTTTGGTTTATCTTTTTTACCCCCCTTTTTTTTTCCAGGGACATAAATTATAGGGGATTCTTCTTTAAACGGATCATTTATAGGTAATTCAATTTCATCATTTAGTTGGTTAGAGATATGTTGTTCATCATGAGTTGTAACAACTTGTTTTTCAAAAGAATCTGTTGAAATAGTTGCAAGAAAAGGATCAATATTCTCATCATTAGTCACTGTATCATGGTTATTTTTGGTCTCAGTAGTTGGCTGAATAAATACAGATTCATTAACAAAATTGACATTATTTTCTTGTTGATTTGTGATTTGGGGTTCTAATTGTTGAAGAAGAATGTTTAGTCTTTGTGTCACGTCTGAATGAGCTTCCATTATATCATATTTGGAGTAAATACCATGGAAAAAACTAACAGCAATCAGTGAAAGAATAGTTGCTTATCACTTATTCAAAACAGTCTAAACCAATTTTATGAATGAAACCGAAAAAACTAACGCGTTCCAAAAGGAAAAAAAAAAAATAAAAAGCCTAACATCACGTGATCAGTCATGTGTAAGTGTAAGGAATATCAAAGATATGGAAGTATGCAATTTTCACGAATTTGGTCCCTTGGCCCAGTTGGTTAAGGCGTGGTGCTAATAACGCCAAGATCAGCAGTTCGATCCTGCTAGGGACCATTCAATTTTTGGAAAAATTGGCAAAAAATAAGCCGGGGTTCGAATCTGAGCAGCGCAATTAAGATCAAGTAAAGATGAAATATAATGGAAAGAAAAAACAAGAAAAGAAGAACTAAATCCAACAGGATAGAAAACTGAAATAGTCAATTAATTCCAAATAAATATGGAAATTATTAAATAGTTAAGTAAATAGAATTAAAACTAATAGATGTTATATGGCAAAAAAAAAAAAAATGATTACTTTCTCTGAAGATATCAAACTGGTGCACTAGAGACTATATACTCTCAAATTGAGCTCTGCACTCCATACCTTGATTTTTTAAGATATATAAGGATTTAGGTTAACAGGTTGAGTCAAACAAGATTTTCAAGAAGCATTATGTATGGGTTATGGTCTTATAAAAACCACTGAAAAGTGAAAGATAAAGTGAAATAAAAAAATAAAAAAAGGATTCCAAAATAGAAGATAGAATAAAAAGAAAAATTAGAGAAAGAATAAATGTAAATCAAACTAAAAGGAAAGACTAAAAATAGATCAATAGTCAATTAATTTGACTTATAAAACTCTTTTTTTTTTTTTTTTTTTTTGCAACTTTTTCAACCTACAATTTAAATAACAATTGGTCCAAATGTTTATTGTTTTATCTACTAATCTATTTCATTATTCGCCATTCAAAATTGAAGATAAATCAGTCAATGTCTCTTCTTTTTTAATGCCACCATTTTTCATCAATTTTTCTCTTCTTTTCAATTCAGCAGCTTTCTTCTCTAACGCAGCTGCTCTAATTGCTAACTCTTTAGCAGATCTTTCTTCTAATTCTTGTAGTTTTTGTTGTCTTTGAATAAAACTCTCATGTTTTAAAACATATGGAACTGTTTCACTAATAACTCTTAATTGATCTCTATTTGGATTATTTGAATATGGAATTCTTGGTGAATTTTTGATTGATGCAATATACAATTCATTCTCTTGTTTGATTTGATTAGATATCTCTTTAATTGGACTTGAATGAATATCAATTGAAGTTTGAGAATCTGTTGTTGATAATTTTGGTGTACCAGTTAATGCTGCAAGATTTGATAATGATGGTGCTGCAGCATTCATCTCGTTGTCATTAGTAGCTGATGTAACCGATGTTAGTTTTTCACTTCTATAATTCTCATATAAGAAATCAGTTGTTAAATCTTTAAAATCTTGTAAATGACTCCCAAATAGCACATTTTTCAATCTCATTAAATCTGATTCTTTCTCACAATCAATTACTCCCCATGGAACAGTTCTTGTATATTTTAAGTGCCCATCAATCTCGGTTTTCTCTTTAGAACTTATGATGGCAAAAGGTTGTAAATTTTTCAAAATTTTATTTTCTTCAATAATCTCTAAATCATCTTCTAATTCATCATAATTGAATTCAAAAATTGGGATATTAAGTTTTACAACATCTTGTAATATATTCTCTTTGAAAATTTTCAATTCATCTGGTGTAAATGAATCAGATTTACTTATAATTGGCAAAACATTCACATATCTTGATAATCTTTTCATACATTCCACATCCAATTCTCTTAAACCATGTCCTGTAGCTTCAATAAAATATAAACAGATATGAACTCTTGTATCCAAAAATTTAGGGTTTCTTTTAATTCTAGTTTCTTCAGCTAAAACATGATCAAACTGATTTTTCAAATAATTCAAGATCTCATCAATACAAATATCATTATTGATATTCCATCCAAATCCTGGTGTATCAATGACAGTAAGTGCAATTCTCGAATCATCATCATCAACAATCTCAATGTTGCTTGAGGTAATGGCCATAGTTGGCTGTGAGTATGAATTATGAGGATTGAACTCTCTTACCTCGCTGGTTTGAGTAGAATCTTCTGAATAATAGGATTCCACAACAGGTTCCTCAAATGAGCTGCCAATCGGCTGAAATCTGTGTGGAATCAAAGGCTTGTCAACCAACGAATTAACAAAAGTTGTCTTCCCAGTTCCTGAAGCACCGGTGACCATCAACGTGTATTTGATGCGTTTCACATCGTGTTTGAATCTAAGTAAAGCTGACATTTTCTTTCTTTCGTTCTGTTCGCTGTTTTTTTTGTTTGTGCGCCGGTCTATCTTCCTGTCCAAGAATTAAATTTGAAGATTAATGAATAAAACACGTAAAATTTTGATCTTCAACGCCAAAAATAAAATTGAAAGCAAAACTTGAAAATTTTTGAAATATTTTTAGCAGTGGACTTGTTTTGTTGTTTCAAAGCCAATTTTGGATTGAACAGCTATCTCAGTAGAGTTGCTTATGCTTGTATCATTCACTAAAATTTTTGAAGAACAAAAGCATGAGAAATGGCTAAAATTGACAAAAATAATGATATCGATGAGTTGAAGAAATCAGATTTAATCGCCCCTCAAAAAAAATCTAGACCACAGAAAGCAGGTATTAAGAAACCATTATACTCTAAATATGAAACTTTACTTCTAATAAAAACTTTCAAAATAGTTAAAGATAAATACCCAGATATGATACTAGTTGATTTATTCAAAATTACAGCCAAACTTTTCAACCAAAATGCTAAACAAAAGAGATTATCAGAACGTTCGGCTGATCAATTACACCAAAAGTATAAAAGATTGCAATTTGCTTTGAATAATGGAGATTTAGAGTATGAAAAATATTTCCAAAGAAATCAATTTAGTAAGAAAAAATGGATACCAAATTTTGATAATGTTATCAATGATGAGTTTTTTGATAGTATTGAAGTACCAGAGATTAAAGATTGTTATACATCTGAATGTTTGATTGTTAAGCCAAAATCTGAAAATAATTCGGTTGACAACAATATGTTAATCAATAATAATGATAACACAGAAGAAGAAATACTTTATTTAGGTGGTTATAAAAATAATTCAGATATTCTGGGGCAAGTAAATGATAAAATTGAGTTGTTGACCAAAGAATTGGCTACTAAATCTTTAAGATTGGAAAATTTAGAACAACATTTCAAAGAATTGCAAGAAGAATTTAGTTCTTTTAAACGGGAAACTAGACAGAAATTGGACAACATTTCAAATTGATTATCATTTCCAATCAATTCATGAAAAATTTGTTATCATAGCATCAAAATTGATCAAATGTTTTTTATTTTATTTTTTTTTTTTTTTCCCACAATTAAGTTAATTTTTAGAAATTTCAATTGCTTTCCTTTCTTTCCTTTTCAAATTAAAACGAAAAAAGAAAAGAACACAGAATGTCAATCAGAACTTTGTCTGCCTCAATGGCAGCTCAACTCGACAAAGAATTGATGTCCACTGGTGGATTTTCAATAGATCAATTGGTATTAATACTATACATCTCAGTAATATTGAAGTTTAATTGAATAACACTTTTTTTTCTAGATGGAACTAGCAGGTTTAGCAGTTGCTGAAGCAACTTACAAAGCATTCCCAACAAAAAAGAATGTTCTGGTTGTTGTTGGGCCAGGTAACAATGGTGCGTATCAACTATTATAACTTCTACATTTTCATTTGGTTACAATCCATGAAAGATCAAGACTAACAAACAACCTCTTAGGTGGTGATGGTCTCGTTGCAGCTAGACATTTGAAGTTATGGGGTTATCAACCTGCAATCCACTACCCAAAACCTTCATCAAAGCCATTATTTGTTAATCTACAAACCCAATTGAAAGATTTAGAGATCGAGTTCCTTCGTGATTTGAATGATATAACTAAATTTGAACTGATAATTGATGCACTATTTGGATTTTCTTTCAAAGCAGGTTCAATCAAAGCTCCATTTGATACAGTGCTTGAGCAAATCAATAAATCTCCAGAAATCCCAATTCTTTCAGTTGATCTACCTTCAGGATGGGACGTTAACCATGGGAAACCTGTTGCTCCTGCTATGTGTATCAGAGACCCAGCAGTGCTAGTGTCTTTAACTGCACCTAAACCAGCAGTAAAAACTCTTGATCCTACCTGCACACGACATTTCGTAGGAGGTCGTTTTGTGAGTAAAAAAATCATGGGAAAATATAATTTAGACAATTATCCTTATTTTGGATACGATCAAGTGGTTGAAGTTTGAAAATTCTAGTTTATTTCTCCTGCTTAAATTCATAATTTTAGTTCAATTTTTCAAATGTTTTGTAAAACAATGAAAAATCTTTTTTTTTTTGTTTTTTTCACTTTTCTCCAAAAAAAAAAAAAAAAATAAACAAATTATTTTTTTCTTTAAGTTTTTCTGATAAATTTTTGAGCACTTTGACTTGTTTTTTTTTTTCGCGTTTAAAAGGACATTTTTGGTGCTCTGAATTGCTCAAGACACTTTCACAGCTTATAGGATACAACGCATTGTCTTTTTTTGGTTTTTTTTTTTTTTTTTTTTTCTATTGAAAAACTTTCATCCTTCACTGATTTTTACACCAAATTGATTAACTCCAAATTTTTCTTTCCACCATCAAGTCTTGTTTCTCTTGTGCTTATAATTGTGTTTATACATTTCATATAGAATACACTATAATGACACCCACAACACAAGTTGAGGAACTATCGAAATTCTCAACAGTGTCAAAAAACTTGTTATTAAAAAGAGTGAAGGTTTATATACTTGATGATGTCTGGATAGATAATGGAACTGGTTACTGTTTCGGTGAACTAGACGAACAAGACATTCCTTTTTTAATAGTAAGGAATGAGCAGAATCAAGAAGAAGTTTTACTAAAATCCAAGATAGAAGGTGGAATTACGTTCCAAAGACAACAAGAAACTTTGATTGTTTGGACTGATTTAGAAGGGAAAAATATTGCACTATCCTTTCAAGAAAAAGAAGGTTGTATATCATTATGTGATTTCATTATTAAGATTCAAAGAGGTGATTTTGCTCCAGAAATTTCACTAGTAACGGTGATCTCTTCAGATTTAGGTAATGATATAACTGAATTGATTACAGGACCAATAAATTATCCACCTTTAGATCCAAATCTATCCGATCTATCATTAATTATTAATTTATTGAATGAAAACCCAAACTCTTCCTTCCAAAAACAGTCAATTGGATCTTTTTTGAAAAAAAATAATTATTTGGTTAAATTAATTAAATTATTTGAAATTGCTGAAACAAATCATCAAATTAAAAACTTACATTTATTATGCAACATAATTAAAACTTTAATCCTTTATAATGAAAGTTCCATAATTGAATTAATACTTGAAGATGAAAATTTATTAGGAATTGTTGGGATATTAGAATATGATCCAAATTTCCCAGAATTTAAATTTAATCATCGTGGGTTTTTAAAAGATGATGATAAATTCAAAGAAGTGTTGCCAATAAACAATGAATATATCAAAAATTTAATTAAAAGAACTTTCAAATTGCAATTTTTGAAAGATGTTGTGTTATCAAGACTATTAGATGATCCAACTTTCAATTTAATTTCAACTTTAATTCATTTTAATCAAGTTGAAATTATTAAATTTTTAGAACATGGGAAATTCATAAATCAGTTATTCAAAATTTACCAAAATTCGGACTCTACTGATGAGTCTATAAAGATGAAAAAAAGAGATGGAATTAAATTATTATATCAATTTATCTTAATTGCCAAAAATTTACAATCACCTCAAAAATCAAGTTTTTATAAAAGTTTAATTAAAAAAGGTTTATTTAAGATAATGAATTATGTTATTAATGATGATTCAAATGAAATCAAAGTTATTGCCACGGAAATCATTGTGACGATAATTGAACATGATGTTTTTTTAGTTAATGGGACTTTTGAAGGTGAATTGGATAAATTTAATAATATTGATGATGCTAACGATTGTGATGATGATGATGATGATGATGATGATGATGACGATGATGATTATAAAGATGATGATGATGATGATGATAATGATGATAATTCCACAGGAAGTGATAATGATGATTCCACAGGAAGTGATGATGATAATTCCACAGGAAGTGATGATGATGATGAAGTTAAAGAAGAAAAATCTGAAACAGAAGAATCAAATGGACTTAAAGAAAATGGACATAAGATTGAACTAAAAGACGATCTGAAACATCCAAGTATCTTTGATGATGATGATGACGATGATGATGATGACGATGATGACGATGATGACGATAATGATAATTTTTTTGATGAATTGGAGAAATATGAACCAGATAAAAAAATCAAATTTTCCAATGATATGACGTTATTAAAAATCTTATGTAAATTTTTAACAAATGATAATAACAATGGTTTAAAAATTCAAGCATTCGAAGCATTAAAATCATTATTAGACCCAACTACAAATTCGGAATCAAATTTGATTGATGAAGATGATTATACAATGTTGGATTTGAAAAGTATGGATCAATATTTCCAAGCATTTTACTTACAAGTTGCATTTGATTTATTTGAACCTTTGATTAACTTACAAGATAATAAATCTAATTTTAAAGATGAAAATTTATTCACTTATCTTTGTGAATTAATCATATTTTGTTCCAAAAATAATGTTTCATCAAGATCTTTTTTCTTAGAAAATCAAGTTTTGTTAGGAGTTGACTCGTTAATATCTAATGATGACTACAAATTACAGTTAAGATTAACTGGTGTTAGATGTTTTAAATCGATAATTTTACTAAATGATGATTATTATACTAGATATTTAATTTCAAATGATTTATTTAAGGGAATTTTCAAATTATTTGATTCAAATTTTGGAATCTCAAATTTAATTAATTCTACAGTTCTAGATTTAATTGAAATTATTTTAATTGGATTAGAGAAAAACCAAGAAAAGAAAAATTTCAAACTATTGGCAAATCATTTAGTTGAAAATTTTAAGAAAAGTTTAGATTCAATTAATTGTATTAGTTCAGGTGATGATTTGATCAATTTTGTGGAACAAGAAAAAATTGAAAAAAAAGAGAATGAGAATGATAATAATCATAATTCAGAAGAAGAATCAAATACAACACATACATCATCAACATTATCATTATCATTATCATCAAACTCGGTATACGTTAATAGTGGGCTTAATAATTCAAATGAATCAGTTCCAAATAGTGATGGTAAAAGGAAGAAATCATTCAAGGATAAAATAACCACAGCTAGTAAAAAAATAACATCAAAATTCACCAAATAAATTATAATTTTGAAGGTTGTAATAGATTTTTTTTCAAGAAATCAGGATATAATTTTGAATTAATTAAGCTTGGGCCTAAATGCCATGCACCACCATCAACAATTGTAATTTGACCAGTTATATAACTAGCTTCGGGACTAAATAGAAATACAGTTGCATTAGCAATATCTTCAGTTGTACCACATCTTTGTAAAGGGATTTCTCTGGCCAATTTTTCAGCAGGGATATTATTTGATAATCTTTGGAAACCTTCAGTGTTACCAATGATCCCAGGGGCGATACAATTGGATCTTACACCAATTGGACCTAATTCCACTGCTAAAGCTTGAGATAATGCGTCAATTCCAGCTTTTGCAGAACCAACATGACTTTGGAAAGGGACCCCGTAGTAATGTAAAGTTGATGATATAAAGATAATGGCACCTTTATTTAAACGTAATTGTTCATAAGTTGTCTTAATGGTATTAAAACTTCCTAGTAAATCAATTGAAATGACAGATTTGAAAGCGTTTGTAGATAATGAATTGAAATCACTTAAGAAATTTCCAGCAGCACCAGCAATAACAAAATCAATTTTCCCTAATTGATCAACTGTTTTTCTGACAGCAGTTAATAATGAATTAATATCACGAACATCGGTATTACCAATTCCTAAAACTTTTGCTCCCGGTCTTAATTGCTGGATTTCTTTAGCAACATTTTCAGTTTTAGCAACTTGTCTTCCAATAATTGCAGCATCACAACCTAACAGTACCAAAGCTTCAGTTTGAACTCTGCAAATGGTGCCTGCACCACCAGTGACAAATACCACTTTGCCCTTGAACAAGTCTGGTTTGAAAGATGATCTTTTTATATAAGAAAAGTTTAAAGTTGACATTAACGGTTCAGATTTGTGTTGTGGTTGTTTCAAGTAACACCGTATAGCTAAATGTTATGAAGAATCAAACTGTTTAAATATTTCATTGTTGTTGTTTCTCCACATACAAAAATGACATAATTTTAAAAATTGCTGAAATTAGATTTTAATCTTCTTGTTTCGAGAATCGAACTTGTAGCGGAATTAAAAAAAAAAAAACATTCCGGGTGATTTTTCATTGTTGATGAATTTTGAAATGTTCAAAAAAAATTCCCAGTTAACAGCAAATTGATAAAACAACTGAAATCAACAAACAACAAGAAATGGCTGCAGGAGATTGGACAGTAGATCCAGACACAAGAAGAAAGCTGCTTACACTGCAGAAACAAGGCACAAACAAGAAATGCATTGACTGTGGTGCCCCAAACCCTCAGTGGGCGTCTCCAAAATTTGGGATCTTTATTTGTCTAGAGTGTGCTGGTGTTCATCGTGGTTTGGGTGTCCATATCTCCTTTGTGAGATCTATTACCATGGACCAGTTCAAAGTGGATGAAGTTAAGAGAATGGAGATTGGAGGGAACGATAAATTAGCACAATACTTTACTACCAATGGTGTTGATCTCTCTTTACCTCCAAAGATCAAATATGATAATATAGTGGCGGAGGACTATAAAGAAAAATTAACAAATGAATTGGAAGGAACCGATTTTACTCCAAGAGATTACACAAACTTAAATCTATCACAACCTCAATCCATATCATCATCAAACAACAACAACAATAACAACAACAATAACAACGCATCATCTGCATCATCAATAAACTCAAGAAGTAATACTCCACTCAATGGATCCCGGAAATCAACTCCTCAACCAACAGGCTCTAATCCTTCTCAAAAGGCCAAAAATGAAGCTTATTTCGCAGAATTAGGTAACAAAAATGATTCAAGACCAGATCATTTACCACCGAATCAAGGTGGTAAATATTCAGGTTTTGGTAACACCCCGCAACCCAATCAAAGAACAGGTGGTGGCTCATCATCATTAGCTAGTTTTACAATAGAGAATTTCCAAAATGATCCAATGGGTACTTTTAGTAAAGGTTGGAATTTATTCTCTTCAACTGTTTCAAAATCAATTAATGAAGTTAATGAAACTGTTGTTAAACCAAGCTTACAACAATTAAGTCAAGCTGACCTGAGTACTGAAGCTAAAAGAGCTGCTGCTCAATTCGGTCAAAAAGTTCAAGAAACTACTAACTTAGGTTATGAAACTTATTCAAAATTATCAAATGGTTCAAATGCTAATAACTCTAATAGCAAATTTGGTCAGTTGTTTGATGGATTAGATGCTTCAAATGAAGAACTTAAACCTGCTTTTGGACTGTCACGTCCAAAGGAAAAAACTAAATTAAGTAGTTTATCAAATAAAAATTGGTCAAAACAAGAAGAACATTGGGATAATTTCTAAAACAAAGAAAAAAAAAGAAAAAAAAAACTGAACTACATTCAATTTATATATAAATTATTAAAATAAATGAAAGTGAATTAATCAATCAAGATAATTCATCTTAAACAATTTCTTTATTACAGGTTTTGGTCGTTTTTCTAAATTATTCTCATGCAGTGCCACAATAACTTTTTAATTAAAGGTAATATTGAATAAACGTCATAATTCTTGAATTCCCTTTCTTGTTTAAATCATTCAAAGGGAACGTGAATTTCATTAATGCATCACCAACAAATGAATTTATATTTAAGAATCTTGTTGCAGGGAATGAAATTGAACTTTAATCACCTTTTAAATATTGATCATTTTTGATTCTAGTTATCTTAAAAATTAAATCTGCTTGATATAAAATTGATGTAGTTTTATCAATTAACATAACTAATTCTCTTTTGCATTTCCATCATAATTAATGAATCTTCAAGTATGGTTTATTTTTAATTCCCTTCAGTGCAATCAATTTAATTTGATAAAACTCCTCAACTAAACTTTCTGCAGCTAATCTATGTTCAGTATGGGTAATATTTTAGGATTCTTAAAATTATCTTCACTAATAACTTGAAATAATTTTTTAGAAACAGGTATTGAATTCCAATATAAAGTTATTTTTATTAGAGATATTTATCACAACACATCTTGCTCCAAAAATTAAATACTGAAACTGAATGAATGATTGTGTATGGATTCAAATGGGTTGATCTTCTTCTAATTTTGAGGTTAAATACGACGTTTTGTTTGAATCTTTGAAATGTTTGACTTATTGAAATGTTGTATGTATATATGTATAGTGATGCTGTCCAGTTTATATACTTGAGTCAACCAGCATACTAGTACCTTAAATTAGTGAGTACAAAGTTGACAAACTAACGAAATAAATGGCTTCTAGTCACATGACAGGTGTCTTTTTTATGAATGATCATAGATAGGCCATGAGACTTATACTCTCAGTGGTAGTGCAAACATGATTATAATTAAAATAGATAATTTAATTATACTCAAACATGGACAATTAAACTAACAACAAAAATCATTAATTCTTTAAATAATCCTGAAAAACAGCTTTAACAGCATCTTTCCCATTTCCTTCCAAAACATTCCCATGAGCCATAACCAACGTTTCAAATGGTAAAGAGTATAAAGCTTGGATCCCTTTTCTGTTTTCAGGAGTGTTTGGTAATAATCTTCTAAACATCTTAGCACCAACTTTTGACCATGGTTGTAAATATCTCATTAAAAATGATAAACCTGAAGTTTGTGATGAATTCGGGTATTGTTCATTGGTGACATTTTTACCAGGGACATTAAAAATCAAATCAGTTTCAAAAACAGTTGAAGTTGTTGAATCAAATAAAATTAGTTCTCTATTAACATGACCATTTAAAAACAAAAATTTAAAAGTTTTAAAATTTACATCTTTGGTTAAATCTTCACCATTAACTATAGAATTTGCTAGTGAATCTTTAATTTCAACATCTAATTTCAAATCTAGTTTTTTTGGAATTCCACTTGGTCTAATCAATCTAATATTTGGGAATTGATTTTTCAAACCTTCAGCTGCCATTGTATGTTCAATATCTGGTAAAATTGCAGCATAAATTTCTGGATTTTCAATTTCAGTTTGATCAATTGCTAAACTTAATTCTTTTGAGAATGGAATTGAATTCCATATGATTAATTTATTTGTATTTGGGATGTTTATTATAGCACATCTTGCACCGAATTTGAATAAATTAGATCTTGTGAATTCAGTTGAATGGATGATGGTATATGGATTTAAGCGTCTAGTGACACCACCAATTGGAGAGGAATATCCACCCATTGTTATTATTTATTGTAGTTCTTGATGATGCTTTTAATACATGATCTAAAACTTATAGATATTGGATAGCAACTATCATTTAAATATAATTTGATTTCAAATTTCAGATTTCAACCTCGGAAAAATTGAACTCCGCTTACAAACTATACTGTAATTTTGAAAAAACAAAATGTTAGAACCCATTGATCTTTGTAAGATTTTTTTTTATTTTTCTGATGTAAAATCAATTAGTATTAAATCTATTTACGTAACTAGTGTACGTAGTATGTTTTTGAATTAATTGATATTCCATTCTTTTGTTTTAATTTGATTTACATTTATGCTTTCTCTTTTTCTTTTTATTCTATCTTCTAGTTTGGAATCTTTTTTTTATTTCCTTCATGTAATTCACTTTATCCATATCTCATCTCCATTAAAATTATTAAATCAAACAATCAGGTAATGCTGAAATTTGTGAAAATTCTTCTAGAATCCTATCATCGCTTTGGTCGCGGCCTTTTTTTTTCCAATATATCATGTATTATACCTTTTAACAGGTTATAAATTCCAATGGCATCCGTCGAAACTCTTCCAAGAATATCTAACTGTCTCTGTAATTGATTATCCATCTACCAAAGTATTGACGAATTAAATAAGACTCATTCTTCATTATTAACATATGAATGAAGATATGTGTAAACAACCCAATGTTTGATTGAACCATCCAGTAACCCGGCTGATATTCGTTTTTCATATATTAGTAGCATACACTTTGTATATCTAAATTACCAGCACAGAAAAATTTAAGTTATGGCATCTTGGCCGAGTGGTTAAGGCGAAAGATTAGAAATCTTTTGGGATTTCCCGCGCAGGTTCGAATCCTGCAGATGTCGGGGCTATTGTGAAATCTGTTCTTTTGCAACCTTAGAGAAGGATAAATTATATTTTTTGCTTTGATAGGGGTATATAATCAAATAGTATACCAATGGAATACTTTTTGCTTTGATAGGGGGTATATAGATCATCTATAGAAGTTTTGCTTTGATAGCGGTATATAGATCATCTATACACACTAATTAAAGCGTAGACAAACAAGGCACATCAATTACAAGTACCAGATTTCTCAATCCTACTTTTTAAGAGAGTTATGAGTGTTTTTACCGAAAATACTCATAAACCTCCACCAGATGGTGATGGAGGCTCCACCTCCATTCGAACGCACTCAACTCCTGT